>PISX010015868.1:0-48106 GCA_004024625.1 Mellivora capensis
ATTGCGCTACTGGGTATTTACCCCAAAGATACAGATGTGGTGAAAAGAAGGGTCATCTGTACCCCAATGTTTATAGCAGCAATGGCCACGGTCGCCAAACTGTGGAAAGAACCAAGATGCCCTTCAACAGACGAATGGATAAAGAAGATGTGGTCCATATACACTATGGAGTATTATGCCTCCATCAGAAAGGATGAATCCCCAACTTTTGTAGCTCCATGGACGGGACTGGAAGAGATGATGCTGAGTGAAATAAGTCAAGCAGAGAGAGTCAATTATCATATGGTTTCACTTATTTGTGAAGCATAACAAATAACACGAGAACATGGGGAGATGGAGAGGAGAAGGGAGTGAGGGAAATTGGAGGGGGAGATGAACCATGAGAGACTATGGACTCTGAAAAATAACCTGAGGGTTTTGAGGGGGTGGGAGGTGGGAGGTTGGGGGAACCTGGTGGTGGTTACTAAGGAGGGCATGTTTTGAATGGAGCATTGGGTGTGGTGCATAAACAATGAATTCAGGTACATTGAAAAGAAATTTAAAAAATTAAAAATTAAAAAAATTTTAAATAAATAAAATATTTTTAAAAGAAAGAAAATATGAGTAAACATATTACAGGTAGAGATATTGATTAGAAACTTAATTAGCAATTAAAGATTTTCTATTAAGACTTAGAATAGTCAGCACAATATTGATGGAGAAACACGAAGCTGGATGACTGGCCCTGCCCTGTGTTAGGACTCACTGTGGGATGGAAGAGCAGGAGACCAGAATGTCACGAGGTCTCAGGAGTCTGGCTAGATCGCTATCTAACCTTTCTGAACACCTACAATCTCAACAGGAGATCAAAGAGAAGCAGAGCATCAATCCTAGGAACAGAAAAGCGACCACTTCCTGGAAGGTAGGACGTGCGGGAAGATAGACGATGGGGGGAGGGGCCGGCTCCCAGCAGTGGCAGAGCAGTGGAGCGCAAAATTGGAAGTTTTAGAAGTCAGCTCCACTGAGGGATGTCGCTCCAGAGGCTAAGCAGGCGGTGGAGCCCTCACGGGGACAGTGTGGTTCCAGCCCCCTCAGGGTCACAGAAATATCTGGGGTGCCTGAGTGTGGCAGAGCTCCCAGGTATCGGAGCTGGGAAGCTGGCGGCAGAGAGGAAGCCAAGGAGGGGCTCTCAGGTTGGACTGACCTTAAACCATGATCCAAGGCACAGTCGGGACACTGCTTTTCGGGCAGGGACCCCACAAGTGGCAGATATGAGGAGACCCCCTCTTTCCTCCTCTGGGAGTTGTCTCATGGGAGCAACCAGCAGGAATCTGCTAGGATTGGCAACTCCAAACGGGGCCAAGTGCCAGAGACAGGAATGCTCGGTCACAGGCCGGGTGGGATCGGAGCATAGCAGGAGACCAGTGAAATGGGAGGGACTGACTGCTTTTCTCCAAGTGTGCACTGAGGAGTGCGGGCCGGGCTTCTGGCTTCTCTAGCCAGATACTGAGACCATCATCATTCCAGTCCTCCAAAGCGGTATGGAAAGCGCTCAGGGAACAAAAGCTCCAAGAGCAAGCCGGAGCAGATGACTTAGCCTGGCCCCTGCCAAGGGCGGTGTAACTCCCTGTCGGGCAAAGACGTTTGAGAATCACGGCAATAGGTCTCTCCCCCAGAAGATCAGCAAGAACATCCTGCCAAGAGCAAGTTCTCCGATCACTGAGAACTATGGAACTCTGGAGCTAGAGGAAAGCAACACATAGAATTTATGGCTTTTTTCCCATGATTCTTTAGTCTTTCAAAGTTAATTTTTTTTAATTTTATTTTTTTCTTATTCTATTTTTTTAAATTTTTCTTCTTTCTTATTTTAACTTTTTTAAACTATTTTATCTTATAGATACTTATTTAAAAATCTTTTTTAATTTTCATGGTTATAGTCATATTCTGTCCCTTCATTGTATTGCACCTTATTTTTTTTTTGCATACATATAAGTTTTTCTTTCTTTAAAATTTTGGGATACAGTTTCTTCTAATAGATCAAAATATACCCTAAATCTAGCACATGGCTTTGTTCTAGTCTCCAGCCTGATCATATTTTTTCCTCTTTTTTTTTTCCCTTTTCCAACCAACTTCTTACCAATTCCTTTTTTAGAATCTTTTTAAATTTTCATCTTTACAGTCGTGTTCTCTCCCTTCATCGTGTTTACCCTTATTTTTATATATAAAAGTTTTTCTTTCTTTAAGATTTTGGGAGACAGGTTTTTCTAACAGATCAAAATACACCCAAAATCAAGTGTGTGGCTCTGTTCTATTCACCAGTCTAATTTTTTTTTCCTCCTTTCTTCTCGCCCTGGTTTCGGATCTCTTCTGATTTGGTTAGTGTATATTTTTCTGGGGTCATTGCTACCCTTTTAGTATTTTGTTTTCTCACTCATCTATTCTTTTTTTTTTAAAGATTTTATTTATTTATTTGTCAGAGAGAGAGAGAGAGTGAGAGAGCGAGCACAGGCAGACAGAGTGGCAGGCAGAGGCAGAGGGAGAAGCAGGCTCCCTGCCGATCAAGGAGCCCGATGTGGGACTCGATCCCAGTATGCTGCAATCATGACCTGAGCCGAAGGCAGCCACTTAACCAACTGAGCCACCCAGGCGTCCCATCTCACTCATCTGTTCTTATCTGGATAAAATGACAAGATGGAAAAACTCAACTCAAAAAAAAAAGAACAAGAGTCAGTACCAAAAGCTAGGGACCTAATCAGTACAGACATTAGTAAGATGACAGAACTAGAGTTCAGAATGACGATTCTCAAGGTCCTAGCTGGGCTCGAAAAAAGTGTGGAATATGCTAGAGAATCCCTTTCTGGAGAAATAAAAGCCCTTTCTGGAAAAATAAAAGCCCTTTCTGGAGAAATAAAAGAACTAAAATCTAACCAAGTTGAAATCAAAAAAGCTATTAATGAAGTTCTGTCAAAAATGGAGGCTCTTACTGCTAGGATAAATGAGGCAGAAGAGAGAATTAGTGATATAGAAGATCAAATGATGGAGAATAAAGAAGCTGAGCAAAAGAGACAAACAACTACTGGACCATGAGGGGAGAATTTGAGACATAAGTGATACCATAAGACAAAACCGGTATTAGAATAAGGGGGATCCAAAAAGAAGAAGGAAGAGAGAGGGGGACAGAAGGTATATTGGAGCAAGTTATAGCAGAGAATTCCCCTAATCTGGTGAAGGGAACAAGCATCAAAATCTAGGAGGCACAGAAAACTCCCCTCAAAGTCAATTAAAAAATGTCCACACCCCATCACCTAAAAGTAAAACTTACAAGTCTCAGGGACAAAGAGAAAATCCTGAAAGCAGCTCTGGACAAGAAGTCTGTAACAAACAATGATAGAAATATTAGATTGGCCGCAGACCTATCCACAGAGACCTGGCAGGCCAGAAAGGACTGGCATGATGTCTTCAGAGCACTAGACAAGAAAAATATGCAGCCAAGAATACTATATCCAGCAAAGCTGTCATTGAAAATAGAAGGAGAGATAAAAACCTTCCAGGACAAACAAAAACTGAAAGAATTTGCAAACACCAAACCAGCTCTACAGGAAATATTGAAAGGGGTCCTCTAAGCAAAGAGAGAGCCTAAAAATAGTAGATCAGAAAGGAACAGAGACAATATACAGTAACAGTCACTTTACAGGCAATACAATGGCACTGAATTCATATCTCTCAGTAGTTACCCTGAATGTTAATGGCTAAATGCCCCAATCAAAAGACACAGGGCATCAGAATGAATAAAAAAACAAGACCCATCAATATGCTATCAGCAGGAAACTCATTTTAGACCCAAAGACATCTCCAGATTTAAAGTTGAGGGGGTGGAAAACAATTTACCATGTTAATGGACATCAGAAGAAAGCTGGGGTGGCAATCCTCATATCAGATAAATTAGATTTTAAGCCAAAGACTATAATAAGAGATGAGGAAGGACACTATATCATACTTAAAGGGTCTGTCCAAAAAGAAGATCTAACAATTTTAAATATCTATGACCCTAACATGGGAGCAGTCAATTATATATACCAGTTAATAACAAAATCAAAGAAGCACATTGACAATAATACAATAATTGTAGGGTACTTTGACACCCCCGTCACTGAAATGGACAGATCATACAAGCAAAAGATCAACAAGGAAATAAAGGCCTTAAATGACACACTGGACCAGATGGACATCACAGATATATTCAGAACATTCCATCCCAAAGCAACAGAATACACCTTTTTCTCTAGTGCACATGGAACATTCCCCAGAATAGATCACATTCTAGGTCACAAATCAGGTCTCAACCAGTACCAAAAGACTGGGATCATTCCCTTCATATTTTCAGATCACAATGTTTTGAAACTAGAACTCAACTACAAGAGGAAAGTTGGAAAGAACTCTTATACATGGAGGCTAAAGAGAATCGTACAAAGAATGAATAGATCAACCAGGAAATTAAAGAGAAATTTAAAAAATTCATGGAAACACATGAAAATGAAAGCACAACTGTTCAAAATCTTTGGGACACAGCAAAAGCAGTCCTGAAAGTATATAGCAATATAAGGCTTTCTCATGAAACAAGAAAGGTCTCAAGTACACAACCTAACCCTACACCTAAAGGAGCTAGAGAAAAAAATAGCAAAGAAAGCCTAAACCCAGCAGGAAAAGAGAAATCATAAAGATCAGAGCAGAAATCAATGAAATAGAAAACAAAAGAACAGTAGAACAGATCAGCGAGACTAGGAGCTGGTTCTTTGAAAGAATTAATAAGATTGATAAACCCCTGGCCAGACTTATCCAAAAGAAAAGAGAAAGGACCCAAATAAATAAAATCATGAATGAAAGAGGAGAGATCACAACCAACACCAAAGAAATACAAACAATTATAAGAACATATTACAAGCAACTATATACCAGCAAATTAGAAAATCTGGAAGAAATGGATGCATTCCTAGAAACATATAAACTACCACAACTGAACCAGGAAGAAATAGAAAACCCGAACAGACCCATAACTAGTAAGGAGATTGAAGCAATCATCCAAAATCTCCCAACAAACAAGAGCCCAGGGCCAGATGGCTTCCCAGGGGAATTCTATCAAACATTTAAAGAAGAATTAATACCTATTCTCCTGAAACTTTCCAAAAAAAAAAAAAAGAAATGGAAGGAAAACTTCCAAACTCATTATATGAAGCCAGCATTATCTTGGTCCCAAAACCAAATACCCCATCAAAAAGGAGAATTATAGACCCATATCCTTGATGAACATGGATGCAAAAATTCTCACCAAAATACTAGCCAATAGCATCCAACAGTACATTAAAAGGATTATTCACCACGACCAAGTGGGATTTATCCCTGGGCTGCAAGGTTGGTTCAACATCCACAAATCAATCAATGGGATACAATACATTAATAAAAGAAAGAACAAGAACCATATGATACTCACAATAGATGCAGAAAAAGCATTTGACAAAGTACAGCATCCTTTCTTGATCAAAACTCATCACAGTGTAAGGATAGAGGGTACATACCCCAATATCATCAAAGCCGTCTATGAAAAACCCACCGCAAATATCATTCTCAATAGGGAAAACCTGAGAGCTTTTCTGCTAAGGTCAGGAACACGGCAGGGATGTCCACTATCACCACTGCTATTCAACATAGTACTAGAAGTCCGAGCCTCAGACAACAAAAAGAAATAAAAGGCATCCGAATCGGCAAAGAAGAAGTCAAACTCTTACTCATTGCAGATGATATGATACTTTATGTGGGAAATCCAAAAGACTCCACTCTAAATCTGCTAGAACTCATACAGGAATTCAGTAAAGTGTCAGGATATAAAATTGATGCAGAGAAATCGGTAGCATTTCTATAAACCAACAGCAAGACAGAAGAAAGAGAAATTAAGGAGCCGATCCCATTTACAATTGCACTCAAAACCATAAGATACTTAGGAATAAAATTAACCAAAGAGGCAAAGAATCTGTACTCAGGAAACTATAAAGTACTCATGAAAGAAGTTGAAGAAGACACAAAGAAATTGAAAAATGTTCCAAGCTCATGGATTGAAAAAACAAGTATTGTGAAAATGTTTATGCTACCTAAAGCAATCTACACATTTAATGCAATCCTTATCAAAAAAACATCATTTTTTTCAAAGAAATGGAACAAATAATAACAAAATTTACATGGAACCAGAAAAGACCCCGAATAGCCAGAAGAATGTTAAAAAGAAAGCCAAAGTTGCTGGCATCACAATTCCAGACTTTAAGCTCTATTACAAAGCTGTAATCAGGTATGCCTAGGTGTCTTAGTCATTAAGCATCTGCCTTCAGCTCAGGTCATGATCCCAATGTCCTGGGATCAAGTCCCATATCGGACTCCCTGCTCGGCGGGAAGCCTGCTTCCCCCTCTCCCACTCCTCCTCTTCGTGTTCCCTCTCTCGCTGTGTCCCTCTTTGTTAAATAAATAAATAAATAAATAAATAAATAAATACAAAGCTGTTATCACCAAGACAGTATGGTACTGGCACAAAAACAGACACATAGATCAATGGCACAGAATAGAGAACTCAGAAATGGACCCTCAACTCTATGGTCAACTAATCTTCAACAAAGCAGGAAAGAATGTCCAATGGAAAAATGTCTCTTCAACAAATGGTGTTAGGAAAATTTGACAACCACATGTAGATGAATGAAACTGGACCATTTCCTTACACCACACATGAAAATAGACTCAAAATAGATGAAAGACCTCAATGTGAGAAAGGAATCCATCAAAATCCTTGAGGAGAACACAGGCAGCAACCTCTTCGACCTCAGCCACAGCAACTTCTTCCTAGGAACATCGCCAAAGGCAAGGGAAGCAAGGGCAAAAATGAACTGTTGGGATTTCATCAAGATCAAAAGCTTTTGCACAGCAAAGGAAACAGTTAACAAAACCAAAAGACAACTGACAGAATGGGAGAAGATATTTGCAAACGACATATCAGATAAAGGGCTAGTGTCCAAAATCTATAAAGAACTTATCAAACTCAGCACCCAAAGAACAGATAACCCAATCAAGAAATGGGCAGAGGACATGAACAGACATTTCTGCAAAGAAAACATCCAGATGGCCAACAGACACATGAAAAAGTGCTCCACATCTCTCGGCATCAGGGAAATACAAATCAAAACCACAATCAGATATCACCTCACACCAGTCAGAATGGCTAAAATTAACAAGTCAGGAAATGACAGATGCTGGTGAGGATGTGGAGAAAGGGGAACCTTCCTACGCTGTTGGTGGGAATGCAAGCTGGTGCGGCCACTCAGGAAAACAGCATGGAGGTTCCTCAAAAAGTTGGAAATAGAACTACCCTATGACCCAGCAATTGCACTACTGGGTATTTACCCTAAAGATACAAACGTAGTGATCCGAAGGGGCACGTGCACCCGAATGTTTATAGCAGCAATGTCTACAATAGCCAAACTATGGAAAGAGCCTAGATGTCCATCAACAGATGAATGGATAAAGAAGGTGTGGTATATATACGCAATGGAATACTATGCAGCCATCAAAAGAAATGAAATCTTGCCATCTGCAATGACATGAATGGAACTAGAGGGTATTATGCTGAGCAAAATAAGTCCATCAGAGAAAGACAATTATCATATGATCTCCCTGATATGAGAAATTTGAGAGGCAGGGCAGGGGTCGTGGGGGATAGGGAGGGGAAAAAAATGAAACAAGATGGGACTGGGGAGGGAGACAAATCATAAGAGACTCTTAATATCAGGAAACAAACAGAGGGTTGCTGGGGGTGGGGAGATAGGGATATGGTGGTTGGGTTATGGACATTGGGGAGAGTATGTGCTATGGTGAGTGCTGTGAGCTGGGTAAGCCTGATGATTCACAGACCTGTACCCCTGGGGCTAATAATACATCACATGCTAATTTAAAAAAAAGACTCACTGTAAATCTACAGTAATCAAGACAACACAGTGTTGATGAAAGAAAAGGCAAACAGATCACTGGAACAGATCAGAAAGCCTCAAGCAGACCCATATAAATACTGATCTTTGACAAAGAGAAAAGCCAACGCCATGGAGCAGAGTTCATCTCTTCAACTGGTGGTGTGAGGCGCACCCGCAGGGCCCTGCCGGTTGAGCTCCAACTCTTGGTTTCAGCTCAGGTTGTGACCTCGTGGGTTGTGAGACTGAGCCCCAGGTCCAGCTTCGTGCTCAGTGGGGGTCTGATGGAGAGATTCTTTCCTTCTGCCCCTCCCCCCACTCACGCATGCTCACTCTCCCGCTTTCCCTCTTGCAAACAAATAAATAAATGTTTATGAAAAAAAGAAAGTGAGTGGTGCTGGAACAACTGGATATCCACATGCAAAAAGTCTGAACTTAGATAGACAGCACACCCTGCCCAAAAATAAACTCAAATGGATCACAGACCTGGAATGTGGATGTGATGTTTTAGATGTGGCACCAAAGATGTGACCCATGAAGGACCTGAGAAGCAGGACCTCGCTGAGACCGGAGATTCCTGCTCTCTGAACGACAATGTCAGAGGACGAGAATACAAGTCAGATTGGGAGAACATTTGCAAATGGCACATCTGATAAAGGACTGTTATCCCAGACATACAAAGAATACTCAAGACTCCACAATAAGAAAACAAACTACTTGATCTAAAAATGGGCAAGGACATGAACAGACACCAACCAAAGAAGACCTACAGCTGGGTAGTTAGCATGTGAAAAGTTGCTCCACATTGTATATCATCAGGGAAATGTATTTTAAAACAACATTGGAGGATGGGCATTGAGGAGGGCACTTGATGGAACGAGCACCGGGTGTTATATGCAACTGGCACATCACTAAATCCTACCCCTGGAACTAAGAATACACTGTATGTTAGCTAACTTGGATTAAATTTAAAAAATGAATTTAAAAATTAAAAACAAATAAATAATAAAACAATAAGATACCACCATGCACATATTAAAATGACCAAAATCTGGACCCCTGCCCCCAGATGGTGGTGAGGATAGAGAGTAAGAGAAACGCTTACTCATGGCTGGGGGGGTGCAAGATGGCGCAGCCACTTGAGAGTTCGGCAGTCTCTCCCAAAACTAAACGTATTCTTAACATATGACCCAACAATCGTACTTCTTGGTGTTTACCCGAGGGAGTGAAAACGTACGTCTACACAAAACCCTGCACTCAGAAGTTTACAGCAACTCTATTCATAACTGTTAAAACCTGGAAACAACCAAAATGTTCTGCAATAGGTGAACAAGAAAACTGGTCCGTCCAGACAACGAAATCCTACTCACCCCTAAAGAGAAATGAGTCATCAGGCCGTGAAACGGCATGGAAGAACCCTAAGCGCATACGACCCAGTGGAAACCAATCTGGAAAAGGTTACGTACAGTATGATTCCAACGTGGAGAGGCGGAACTCTGCAGACAGTAAAAAGATCAGTGGCTGCCTGGGGACGAGAGGAGACACGAATGGGTGGAATGGGTTGGCCACAGAGGATGCTCAGGGCAGCGACTATGTATGACGGACAGCACAATGGGACACCATGACGGTGAATACAGGCCACTGTGTTTTAATCCAAACCCGTAAAGTGTACAACATCACATTTGAACCCTAAAGTAAACTGCGGACTTTGGGCCGTGGTGATGGGCCCGTGCAGGTTCATTGACGGTGACAAGTGTACCCCTCGGAGGGTGGTGATGGGGGGAGCTGTGCGTAACTAGGATCACAGGGCATGTGAGGTCTCTGTATTTTTGTCCTTCATTTTGCTATAAACCTAAAACTGCTCTAGAAAACGTTTTTTGAAAATTTTCACATAAAGGAAGTTCCCCACTTAGATGGCTTACTTGACCAAAAAATTAAAGAGGCAATAATATCAAGCTTTCCAAATTCTTACAGAAAATAGAAAACAAGGGGAAATTTCTCAACTCATTCTATGAAAGCAGTATTACCTTAAAACCAAAACCGGGTGAAGACATCACCAGGAAAGAAAGCTGCAGACCAGCATCTCTCCTGAAGACAGACTCAGAGATCGTCAACAAAATGTTAGCATACCAAGCTCATCTATGTAGAAAGGATTAGACACCAGGAGCAAGTAGAATTCATCCAGAAATACAAAATGATTTCCTATTCAAAATAAATTAATTTAATAAATTCTATTAATAGCATGAAGAGGAAGAAACATTTCATCATCTTAATAGATGTAGAAACATTTCACAAAATTCAGCACCTCTCATGATAAAAATAATCGACATATTAGAAATGAAAGGAAACTCTTAACCTAGTAAAAGATCCCTGCAATGAACTTAAGGCCACTAAACCGCATTCAGTGGTGACAGATTACAGTGGGGGCGGTGCAAGGACGTCCGTTCCTGCCGTTACTCTTCAGTATTGTCACAGAGGTTCTAGCCAATGGAATTGGGCAAGAAAAGGAAATAAACACATTCATCAGGAAAGGAAAAAAAAAGTATTTTTATTCACAGATGACATGATGCTGTATGTGGAAAATTCTAAGTTCGCCGAAAAGTCTACAGAACTAGTAAATGAGATCAGAATGGTACCAGGATCCTTAATCAATGTAGAGAATCAACTGTGTTTCCATACACTAGTCATGAACCCACCAAAAATAAAGTTCAGAAACTATTTCCTTTCATGATTGCAGCAAAAAGAATAAAATACTCAGGAGAAATTCAACAAAAGGAGTGTATTTGTAGACTGAAAATAACAAAATATTGCTGAGAGAAGTTCAAGATCTTTAAAGCATGGGGAAGCCTCCCATGCCCATGAAGTAGACAGCTCATCCCTATTTGGAAGGTACTTCTCCAGAAATCAACCTGGAGGGCTGCAGGTCTGATACAATCCAGCTGACTATGGATGCAGAAATGGACACCTGATCCTGAATTTTATGTGGAAACGCAAAAGATCCAGAAAGCCAAAGTGAAGTTAGGAGACTTCCGTGTCTCCATTTCAAAATCTGCTGTAAATCAAAGGTAATCAAAATAGTGTGGGGCTTGCACAGAGGTGAACATGCAGATGAATGGAACAGAGTCCGGAGTCCAGACACAGACCTTCATGTTATGGCTCATTTATTTCAACAATGGGGCTAAGATGATTCAGGAAATGACGACAGTCTTAATAGATGATTCGAGACTACTAAATATTCACATGCAACGAGATGAACCTAAACACTTACTTCGTACACGTACAAAAATTGACCACCAGTAGATCACAGATCTAGATGTAAGAGCTACACTATGAAATTTTTAGAAGAAAACAGAGATGTATGAGGTGGAGTTCTTAGATCTGACACTAGAATCACGATATAGAAAAGAAAAATATCGATAAGCTGGACTTAGGGAAATTAAACCCATTGAAAGACGCTATCCAGGAAACGAAAAGTCATCCCCTGCTGAGGGATGTATGAACAATGTGGGGTTTGTGTCCAGAGCATATAAAGAACCATCACAATGGAATAACCAAGACAAAAACTCAAGTAAAATGAGCAAAATATTTAAATAGAAATTTCACCAAAGAGAAGATATTTTCACCAAAGAGACTGTCTGAGCTTTGATAATAAGCCGAGAGATCCTCCACATCAGTCACTGGGGAATTGCCAATCCAAACCACGGGAGATGTCACCTGACACCCCCTGGAACGGCGACAACCAGGAAGGTGGGCGGTGACACGTGTGTCCAGGGCCCAGGAAGATGGAATCGGGGCACGCCGCTCGGGAACTGTCCTCCGGGATCTTCAGAAGAGAGTCTGACATTCACCGTGGGACGCGGCAGCTGGGTAACCACTCGAGGCAGGCGAAAGCAGTGACCACACGGTGACACCAGCCAAATGTCCCACACACGGCCACGAAAACCAAACACTGGAAACCACCCAAACGTCCACGCACCAGTGAGCGGGCGGAGAACGAGCTTTAGCCTTGAACGCATGGGTGTCCCGGCTGCCGCCCCTCTTTTGATTGGGAGACTGGTAAAGACTCCTATGTTGTTCTGTTTCAGGTCTGCCTCTGCCAAACCCTTTGTAAGTAGAACCCCAGTGGGATCTGGTTCCTTCAAAGGGGAAGTCCACCATATTTAAAGTTCTGTTCCCAACATTTTTGCTTGGCTTTGCTATAGGAAGGGAGAGGGAGAGGGGAGAAGGGAGAAGGGAGAGCGGTGGGGCCACAGACCCAGCCTGGAAGCAGCCTGTGAGGCCTTCTCCCATTCCCACATGTGGAATCTGCCGTGGGGTCCCACCTAAATGCAGACAGTTCTATGGCCCCTGACCGGCAGCTTATATAGGATTTTGCAGTCCAGCTCAAGAAATTGTCTTAATAATTAGCTATTCATTTGATAAATATTTAGCCCAGAGGGAATTCTAGGTGCTTGAGAACACCCGAGCACAAACGAGCATGTCCCCATAATCCTCTGGAATTCACAGTGGAAGCCCCGCAGCATCTGATATTCCCAGGCCCTGGAGTGTGCCCCAGAGGGCAGTCCACTAGCTACGAAATTGCCAATAGAAAACCGCTCAGCAAATGTGATCACCAGCAACCAATTTCTCCTAGTCCCACCAAGCAACTGTCGCTACTGGGAAGCCAGGACCCAGCAGCAGACATGGGGGCTTCCTGGGAAACGATGCAGAGCCCGAGGCCGGCATGAGGAGTGTGGTTTCCAGGAGGGCCTAGTCCCTCTGCTCCATTTCCTCTTTCTGGACTATTCTCTCTGTTGTAAGCTGAGCCGGCCTCCAGACAGCCATCCCTTCCTCCCCTCATCTTCCTCCTTCCTCCTGCAGCCTGGCTGGATTTCCCCGGGGTGTCAGCCCCGTCCCTGCTCTTACTGCCCAGCCCGGTGCCACAGGGGCTTACTGCCTCACTGCCCAAGGACCCAGACCCTCCCAGATGCGTTCCTGCCTGTGTGCCCTCTTACAGTGTTGGTCTCACTGGCTCACGTGCCACTTCCTGCGTTGGGCAGGAGGCTTTTGCGACGTACAAAGCACAGCTGTGGCTCTCCACCACCCTCGGCCGCCTCACGGTGCAAGTGCGAGCCTCCTGGGCCTGGCCCACCCTGGCTGCGGCTCTGCAGGTCCAGCTCGGTGGGCGGAGCCTGTCCTCCCAGTGGCCCCGGAGCAGGGGCAGCCTGCCACAGGCTGAGGACAGCTCCCGGACTCCTGGGGAAAACCCCCCGCCCTGCCAGGTCGACCTCATCAGCGCAGGGCTTGGGCACACCTCACGCTGGATGTGGGGCCCAGGACCCCTCGCTGTCCTCAGAGAAAGTCGTGCCAGCCCATGTGCCCACCCAAGTTCCCAGCCGCCCTCCCCGGCGAGCGACTGAGCCTCCAAAGACGGCTGGAGTCTGGACAAGAGCCCAGGTCACCGTGTCATCACGGATGCTGCGAAAACATGCTTGTTCCTCAGATAAAGGAAAACTTCTGACCGAAGGCACCTGAATTGTCTTTTGCTCTCCAACAACATTATTAAATTTTTTCACACAATCAAATCATCTTTACGAAACAAGCACAACTTCTTTGTACCTGTCAGTACTGTACTTTCTGGATTATATTTGTAACAACTTGATTATTCAGAAGCTAAAGTAAACTGACACTTAAAGGGGGGAAAAAAGCAAAACGACAAAAAAAAAAAAAAAACCCAAGCTTACCAACTTTTAATTCCATGTAGAGTGAATTAATTCCACAAAGAGAAACAATGTTTTGAATGCCAGAAAAAGGACTGTTAGATCAAGTTGCCACTGGAGCCGGCTCCTGAGCGCGCACAGCCTGGGGAAAAGTTGAGGCTCCGGCCAGCTGGGTTTCCGCGAGGACGCACGGGTTTCTGTGCGGCGGAGCGCGGAGCCGGGGCTAGGAGCGCGCAGCTCACACGCGGGTCCCGGCGCACCAAGCACCGCCGAGCCCGGCCACGTCCAGAGCTCAGAGACCGTGTGCACGGCACCAGCGACCGGACCGAGCGTCCCGGTTCATGTCGTCAGAAGTCCCCCTGAGGAGTCAGCATCCCTGCGCACGGATGGCCCCGGGGCCCGTCCTCCCGGCCTCAGGATCCCAGCAGACCCCTCCCAGGAGCGCCCCCGGACCCCTTCGGGAGTGTTCGCCTCATATTGGAGTTTCCAACAGAAAACAAACAAACCAGAAGGCTGGAAAAGGAACTTGCAGGTGGAAACCAGAAAGCTCTTCCCAGGGTGCGCTCTGCGCCCGGGCCAGGTGATGGGAAGGCTCCGCTCCCCCCGCCCCTGCGCCCCGCGCCCCTGCCGCGGCGCTGCGTCCTCCCTCCTCCTGCGGCAGGATTTATGCAGCTCAGACTCCGGGGGATTGACGCGCTCGCCTGTCCTAGACGTCAGTCGCCGTCGCCGCGCGGCCAATTCCACGGTGGCGATTACAGTATTGATTTCCGATCCTCGCGGCGCTGCGGTGGCGCGCGGCTCCGGGCGCCTTGTGGACAGGCGTGTTATTAATGCAGGGTTTAACCGAGAGTCGTTTTTTAAAAGTCCTCTTTTTTATGAAAAGGGCCGTAAGGAAGGGTTGGGGGTTGAATGAACCCAAGTGGCCGCTCTTACCCGCGCACGTCTCTCCGCAGTGGTTCCGGCTTCTGCAGTTTCCGCGTGCGGAGAGCGGCGGGCGCGGGGAAGGGCAGCGGCAAACCCTTTCTGAGTAAAAACCTGTGCAGAGAAGACGACACGGGAAGCTACTGTACCGGCTCCCTTTGAGGCAGATAATCGTAACCAAAATTAGTGTATTTCACCTTCGCGTGGCTGTGTAATTACATAGAAGGAAAAAGGAAAACCAAGATTAAAAGCCCCAGAGCATGTAACTCTACAACTATTAATCCAACCCCACTTTTAATTTCCATATACATGCAGGAGTCTTACGAAATTACCAGAATTCTCTATTAAGATCTATTTTATGTATATTTAAGCAGTTTCTCTACACAGTGGCCTTAAAATAATTAGTAATTCCCCTGTGTTATTTGACGACTTTACAAAATGAACTTCTGAGTTTTCCCACTTTATAAAGAACCTTTTACGAAACGCCTTACGTCACATTGTCGTGACCCAGTGGGCTCTCAGGAAAACAGCTCCAAGAGGGGGAAACCTGCACAAACAGGAAGTACGGAACCACTGTTACCACCACTAATGGCAACTAAGACACTAGCGTTTAATTGCCTTGTGAGAAAGAAAATTCCAGGCTCTGCACTGATGCGTTCTGGGGAGTGGACGCCTTGTGTTTCCCGTGGACTTTGCATTTCCAGGGTGCTCGGTTGCTTCTGGAAAGCAGGCCGCTCTCTTAAAGCAGCAGCAAGAAGAGGGGCCAGGCCCTCGAAAACAGGGGGTGCTGGCTGCTGGCTGCACCGTCGAGCCCGTCCTCTCTGTGCATTGACGGGTCAGCAAGCTCATCAGGGGGCTTCTTTAGTCCACTTTAGAAATGCACACAAGTCCCTTTCCCTCGGCCGGGAAGGTTTCTTTTCTTTAGCCAAGGTCTCCATCCCTCCTTTGAGGGATAAGCCCCTGCCCTTTGAGGGTCCAGGTGAGCCTGCAAACTCCTGGGCAGGGAAGGGAGGGTACCTAAGGCAGAAGGACAAGAGCACCTGCGGGAAGCAAAGCAGGTGGTTTCTGCAGACTCTGAGCACGTGAGGGCCCAGGAGGGGACGCAGCTTGTCTGAAACTTGAGGCCCTAGCACGTCTGCTCTCTTTCCAAAAAAGGGATGGTTCCCCAGAGGTGGGCGAGCAAGGCCTTCTGGATCTGTGGAGGCGGGAGCTGGAGCTGGTGGCACGACAGACGTGGGCTGCTCCCCAGGGAGGATGTCTGGAAAGAAATGCACCGGCAAGAGCTGCAAGGAGCACCCCCCATGCCTGCCCTGCCAACAGTCCCCTGGCGACGGAGCCAGCGCCCTCACCGTCTTCCCATGTGCAGATGCTGGAGCGCGCAGGCCACGGTCCTGGACACGCGCGCTCCCCGAGGCTAGCTGCCAGCCGACATCCCGCCCCAACCCTCGAGCTCTGGGGCACGGACTCCCAGCCGGAGCTCGCACAGGAGCAACAGCAGGGAGGGGGCGGCTGCGGGTGCTCTCACACGGCCGGGAGCGGCGCAGAGCCCAGTTCCTCCACCCGCCCACCCAGCCGCCAGCCGCGTCCCACGGTGCACAACCTCAGCCACAGGCCGGGCTCTGCCTGGCTCCGCGGCCCCAGCAGTAGCAGAGAACTGCTTTTGTTCGAGCTGATAATGTCTCACTGACTCACCCAGAAGGGCCAGATAAGTAGGCAAAATGAGAATGTTCTGGCCGAGCTTCATCATAAAAACACTGAGTGAAAGGCAATCCAGTCGGACAGGCTGGGCTCTCCGTCCTCAGAGCGACCCACCGGGCCCAGGGGCACAAGCATGACGGCGGGTGGGCAGAGCCAGCCTGTAGCCAAGAGGGCAGATTCTCAGGGGAAGGAGGTTAGCTTGTACCGGGAGACGGGAAGGGACCCTGGGCAAAGAAGCTACCGCAGATACCCACGGGGCAGCGTCCCCACACCTGCCGCTGGGCTCAGGCAGGACCCGGTGTCAACTCGGGCTTTGCCTTTTACTTGCCATCTTGTGCCTGTTACTTAAAATACCTAAAACACAACTCAGCCATTAGTGCAAAGGGCTTATTTCTGTTAGTAATGAGCTCGAGTGCCCCTGGATGACAGTTTACTGTCACCACCGGTGTTGGTGACATTTGAACAGAATGAGATTCCAATTAGGAGAAACAACTGCCTGAATACACCAGCTTGAAACAACAATTTTTAAAAACGTGATTTCTGGGGGCGCCTGGGGGAGCTCAGTGGGTTGAGCCTCTGCCTTCGGCTCAGGTCATGATCTCAGGGTCCTGGGATCCAGCCCCGCATCGGGCTCTCTGCTCAGCGGGGAGCCTGCTTCCTCCTCTCTCTCTGCCTGCTTGTGGTCTCTCTGTCTGTCACATAAATACATAAAATCTTTTTGAAAAAAAATGATTTCTTTAAAGGAGCTCTCTAAAGAGAACTGCTCTTTGGATCTGCCAACAACTGCAGGAAGACCTGGGAGCCCCGAGCTAGAAGGAAGGAAAGAACGAGGCGTGCGTGGCTCGGGGTGCACACACGTGTGCACAATTTCCGTATGTCACAAACAAGTCAGATCTGTCGCCAGGAATCTTCAGAAAAACTCTTTCTGGGGGGAGAGAGATAAGCCCAGAGTTCCTTAACAATCCAGAAATCCTGGTAGATTCCTTCATAACTGCTTGCATAGGAGACAGACTGCATGACGTCTTCCAGGGAAATCGCCTCCCGTCCCGTACGAGCCAGGAGAGCCCCAGTTCCCACAGCCCTGCACGTCCTTTCTGGTTCTTCTCGACGGGCACACATGGGAAGCCGTTCGGCGTCAGTGCTGGCCACGGTGTGTGCTCGGGTGCAGTTTCGTAACAAAAAGCTCGCGACTTTTACCGTGAGCAACAGCCGAGAGGGAACCAGGCTCTTTCGAAGAAGCAGGCAGAGCATTCGGGACTGAGCGAGCGGACGCCTCCCGCATGTCACTGGCCCGGCCGATGGCTGGTGTTGGAGTGACGGCAGCAGCAGGGCTGTCGCCTCTGAAGAGCCTCGGGCCCGACCTCTCCACCGTGTCTCCCTCCCCGCACCCCACTGAGGCCGCGTCTGCCAGGCTGACGGCAACCCTGAGTCAGGGGCTGCCTGGGGGCTTCCCGGGAGTGCACCGCGCGCACGGGGTGGGCGGTGGGGGGCCGTGGGAGAGGGAGCCTCCGGCTGACCCGCGAAATCATGGGGCCGCGCCAAGCTCCGGGCTCCCCTCAGTACCCGGGCCTCTGCCTGGCCTCCTCACCAGTGAGCGTGGGGTCAGTGCCCATGGGCCCTGTCATGCCGCCGGGCCCAAGGTGGCCCTCGGTCAGCCCGCCGATGGGCTGCAGGAGCCCGGGAAGAGCCAGGCGGCAGCGCTAGGGAAGCTGAAGAAGAAACAGGCTAACTGGGCCTGTGCCACGGACATGGAGACCAGAGAGGGCGAGCCTCAGAGCATGTGTGCAGGTATCATGGCATCCATGCTGCCCACGGGCCCGCGGCCAGGGCAGGCTTCTCGGATCCTTCGGATCCGGAGATGCGGACACGCCCCCCTCCCCCGCCAACCTCCGGAGCCGCAGTCCAGAGCCAGACGCAGACAGACCGAGGGACCGGGGTCCTGCCGCTCGCCTGTGAGATGCCCCCACCCAGGGACCTCAATAATTAATTATCAGGCCAATTACATCGACAATCTCATCACTTATCTCCTGTCTTCATTCCAAATCCGGTCATCAATCTTCACAAGAGCCTGACCTTCAGTCTCCACAACCCCAGACATCTCGCCGCAGATTGGCTCTCCGCGGCTCCCGCCTCCACACGCAGGGTTCTGCCTCCCAAGCAGACACAGATCCCCGCCTGCCCTGATGGAGGGGTTTCTCGGGGCCGCCGTCCACCCTCCGCAGCCTGCCAGACCGTCCCCGCAGAGGCGTCCGCTCTCACGGAGCGCCGGCACCTGGCCTCGGGTCCCTCCGGAGAGAGCGGGTCCGTGGCCCGAGCGCCGGCAGCATGCGACCGCGTGTCGGAAGACGCGTGGCCTCGGCCCGACTCCTCTGCTGCACAGGGTGCCCAGGCAACAAGCCGCCAGCAGAACTTGCGCGGAGAGAATTACGTTTTGATGCTCCATAACCGTTTCTGGAGAGGAATCAAGATGCGCTTTCCAAATGCTGGTGCTCGTGGGCCCCTCTGCTTTGCCCCCAGTCCCGTGGATGTGGGACAGTCTGTGTCCAAGATGCCTCCGGAAAGGTTTCCTCTGATGCTTGCAAAGGCTCAGAAGCAGCTCGCGGCTCTCGGGGCCGCTCCGGATGCGTTTGGAGTCAGCCTTGGGAAAGAGCTAACCAGAAGCTGACCGGCAGGAGGACGGCAGCCGCCGCCAGCTCAGCCCTCGCCCTGTAAGGACAAAGTCCTGAATTCAGAGGTCGTCCCTGCTCTTCGGGTCCCCACAGTGAGGGGAGGACTGAGGCCATTAATTGCCCCATTATACAGGCAAGGAAACAGAGGCACAAAAATGTGTAAGTAAACAGGCCCATATCAGTAACTCGCAGAATTTCACATTTTTTTAATAAATTTTAGCTAGTGGACGCCTGGGTGACTCAGTCGGGTCAGTGTCTGCCCAGGTCAGGCTCCCTGCTCCGTGGGGGTCTGCGTCTCTCTCTCCCTGCTGCTCCCCTGCTTGTGCTCTCCCTCTTTTTCTCTCAAGAATTAATTAATCAATTAAAAAATAAAAACTAAATTTTAGTTAGTTAACAGACCGTGCAGTGTTGGTTTCATGGGTGGAACCGAGTGATTCCTTACATCCAACACCCTGAGCTTGTCGCAGCAGGTCCTCCTGAAGGCCCATCCCCCACCGCCTCCCTGTGCTCTCAACCATAAGAGTCTCTGGTGGCTTGTTCCCCTCTCTCCCCCCGTCTCCCCCATACCCGTATGTTCAATTGTTTTATTTCTCAAATTCCACACACGAGTGAAAGCGTATGGTACTTGTCTTTCTCTGGCCTGTCTCACTCAGCGTAATACCCTCCAGTTCCATCCACGTCCTTGCAAATGGCCAGATTTCCTTCTCTCTGATGGCTGCGCGGTATCCCATTGTGTACACGATCCGACCACGTCTTCCTTCTCCGCTCGCCAGTTGGTGGACCGCTGGGCTCTTTCCCTGGCTGGGCTATCATGGACACAGCTGCTGTAAGGGGCAGGTGCCCCTTCCAATCTTTTTTTTTTTAATTTCTTTTCAGTGTTCCAGAATTCATGGTTTATGCACCACACCCAGTGCTCCATGTAATACGTGCCCTCCTTAGTACCCACCACCAGGCTCACCCATCCCCCCTCCCCTCCCAAACCCTCAGTTTCTTTCTCAGAGTCCACCGTCTCTCATGATTCGTCTCCCTCCGATCTCCCGCAACGCCCTTCTCCTCCCATATTTTAGATTAAAAGCGACAATGCAACAGTTCTCACGCCCCCGACGGCGGCCAGTGCTTGGTGCTGGGGCGGCGGATCCCCACGAGGAGAAGCGGGCACGGAGCAAGGTGGCCCGAGGTCGGCAGGTGTGGGGAGCCGGCCGCCCTGCCCACAGCTCACCCGGGCCTGGGGACGGCCCTGCGCTGGGCCAGCGTGTGCAGGTGTGTGCGAGGAGAGCTGAAGAGAAACCAAGGTCGACCGGATACTATCATTTTCTAATAAATTCGTTTTTGCTTACTTCACTTCTCTGCCCTCCCTTCTGTTCCGCTGGAGACCCCACCCCTTCGCCACGCGCTCTGCCATTTCCTGTGGATCATCTGCTCCCCCGGCTCACACCGGCTGCTGCTGGCTGTGCCGGAGAATTCTGCTGTTCATTTTTCATTTCCTGCGTTCTGTTGGGTTTCTCATGCTGCTGGGCACATGCAGCCTCAGAGCTGGCATCGCTCCTTGGACAAGCCTTCCTGTCACTCAGGCTGCACGAATGTTGACGCGCCCAGAGAAGGCGTCCCCTGCACGGGGTCATCTGCACCCTGGGTCAGATCCCCTCACTCGCTCCCGCTGTGCCTTCCTCCTGAAAATGGCAGATGGCTTTCCTAGGGCTCCCATGGCCCTCTTCACAGAAGGGGAGACACAGGTCCCAAGACACCAGGCGACGTTCCCAATGATGAGATGACCCCGGCTGTCTCACTCGGACGGGCTCTGACCAAGCCGGGGGCCCGTACCGGGCGTAGCCTCGTTAGACATTGATGGGGGGGGCATAAATTCAGAACTTGGGCTCTTTCTCATTGTCATAAAAGGAAAATACTGTAGGCTCATTACATTTTTGGAAAGCAGAGGAGAAAGCAATGATCTGCCACCTTGTAATGGTAAATTTTGTGTATGAACCTGCCTCAGTCTCCGGTGTGTTTGTGGGGGTGTCCCCAAGCGACATTCAGACTTCATTCCGGGGACTCGGGGAGCAGACGCCTTCCCATCCCCGAGGGCCCGGAGAGAGCAGAGGTGGGAGGAGGAATTCACCGTCTCTTTGCCTGATGGGGGCGGGGGGTGGCGGACTTCAGTCTCCTCAGGTGTGTGACGTGATTCCTCACAGGAAATCTCTTGACGCTGGTCCATCCCGGAGAGCCCCAACTAATGCACTTACTCCAACCTTGTGAGCTTCAGCAAATTTGACATCTTCCCACCCAGACTTCTTTTCCTTCTTCTTTTGTTTTTGGGAAAGCGTCCACGGGCATCAGCCCCTCACAGCACCGGAGAAGGACAGGCGGCCGTCGGCTCCGTGTTGTGGAGACAGAGGCCAAGGCACCGCCGGGCGGGTCGCTGGAGCCCTGTGCCCACAGCCCGTGTTGGAACAGCTCCCGGGATCGGCACCGTTCACGTCCTCTCTGCGGCCTGCACGCCCGGACCGCGGCTGCCCGGGTCCCTTTAGCACCAAGGACAGCACCTCACACCTACGGTCACTCACTGTAACTGGACAGTGGTGCCCACGTTGACCCACATCAAGCCTTCTCGGGTGTGTCTATGTTACCTGCGGTCCCCACTCAGTACATATGTTTGGGACGTCTCGTGCTCTCCGGCATGCCCTGCACAGCGACTCACCACGACCTGGACCGGACACTAGATGCTGGAGGTTGGGCTTGTGGGCCAGCACCTTCTCGAAGTCTAGAATCATCTTGTGTCCAGAATCTCTTTCTCAGAAGGACCCGCGGGAGTGGCTGACAGCCCAACAGACACGCATTCAGAGCTCCCGAAGGGTCTGCAGTGACCTTGGTTTTCGGTGAGGCCCCGTGCTGAGGTCCTCGCACGCAGGACTCAACAGAACGTTTGGGGAGACAGCTCAGCGCGTGACCATTTCTTTAAACTGCCTCCTCCTGCTTCACAGTAAAACTGTGCCTAGCTGTGTCCTGATCTTCTCGTCTTGCTCTGGTCAGAGTTCCAGCCGTCTGTGCACGTCTGCGGCCGGTCCACGGCCACGTGGCACGGCGCCGGCATGTGTCCCACCCGCAGTCCCTGCAGAACGGTCGAAGGGACCACCGCACTGGGCTCTGCAGGCAGGTTCGCCCTCGCGGCCGGCCACTGTCTCGGACCAGCTCCCAAAGACCCACGGGAAGGAGCCGGGTCTGGCCGCACTGGTGCAGGAGCCGGAGAGCACAGCCCTAGGTGCATACGTTCCACGACAGAGCAAGCGAGACCCACGCATCCCCCACCCCGTTTCCTTCTCGACGCTCCTGCTCACCGCCGCCCGGCCTCCAGGGATGCAGCGGCATCTCCTCCTCTGTGCCTGTCACGGTGGCGGGAGGACAGGGCGGCTCCCGCACCCGCCCTGAGCCCCGGGCCCCGCCCAGCCTGCAGAGGAAGGCTCGTCCGGCCTAGGAGAGGCTGCGAGCGGCTGCCCCCTTGCACAACGGCTGCCGGTCCCCACCCAAAGCCCAAAACGTAGTCTGTGAGACAGCCTATGTGTTCGTCTTCCTCTGTCTGACTCGTTTCACTTAGCACAAGGCCCTTGCGGCCTGACCTGTCACAAGCGGCAGGATTTCATTCTTGTTACGACGGACTCTGTTCCAGGTTTCAGTCCCTGCATCCACGGACGTGGAGGTGGTTCCCATGTGTCCGTGACGTGGATGGTGCCACGGCAGACACGGGCGTGCTGCGTCCTCTGGAAATGTTTCCCTCTTAGGGGGTGAACACCAGTACTTCAACTCCTTGACGGTACAGCATTCGATTTTACGTTTCCGAGGACCCTCCGCACTGTTTGCCACTGTGGCTGTGCCAGTTCGCGTCCCCCGGGCACAAGGGCCCCCCCATGTCCTTGCCAACACCCGCCGCGTCTTGTGCTGTTGATTTGAGCCGTTCTGACGGGTGTGGGGTCGTGTCTCGTGGTGGTTTTGATCTGCATCTCCCTGATGATCAGAGATGCTGAGCGACTTTCCGTGTGTCTGTCGCCGTCGGTGCATCTCCTCTGGAGAAACGTCCGGCCGGTCCCACCTCCTTCCAGCTGCATGCTCTCGCCACCAGTCCCATCAGTTCTTCGTGTGTTTTAGGGATTATCCCTTCGCAGATATGATTTGCCATCATCTCCTTCCGTCCCGTAGGTTGTCTTCTCGTTTGTTGGTGGTCTCCTTCCCGGCACCGAAGACTGTAGTCTCGATAGCTTTGGCTTGTGTTACTTTTGCTTTTTGTGTCAGGTTTTTAAAAGCCAACATGAAGACCTGTGTCGGGGAGCCTACTGCCTGCGTTCTCTTCTGGGACAGACACGGATTCAGGTCTTGCGTTCAGGTCTTTCGACCATTTTGAGTTCAGTTGTGTGTGTGCACGACAGTGGGCCAGTTTCGTTCTCCTGCGTGTCGCCGTCCAGTTTCTCCAGCAGCGTTCGTGGAAGACACTGTCCTTTCCCCTTTGGGTATTGTTGGCTCCCTGCTGGTAAGTGAGTTCACCACGTATTTGTGGGTTAATTTCTGGGCTCCTTGTTCTAGTCCCAGAATGATGTTTGACCCAGAGCTGGGCACCATGGCCCAGCCAAGTGCCACAAAGTCAGCCATCACAGACGGAGACTGTAGTCGTCACCGGGACCTCGTCCCAGAACCCCTGGCTCCCACCCCCTCCTCTCCAGGGGTGCTAAAGCAGACCCCAGTCAGCAGCCCCAACACCAGCAGCAGTGGGGCCTGGGGAGTCTGCAGACTGGAGAACTGAGCACAGAAAGGCCGCTGAGGGGACGGCGCAGACACACGGCGGCCCGCGAGCATGAGCACTCACCCCGCTGAGGTGGGCACAAGCTTCACGCGGCTTCCCAGAGACCTTGCTGCCGTCTTCCTTCAGGAAGACTGTTTTCTGGAAGCACGAGGATCTCTGCATCTCGGCACCTGCCCAAGAAGGCGCTGAGATCAGGCCCTTGCCAGCAGTCCCTCGAGCTGCACGAGGCTGCCTATCCGAACCACCCTCCTCCGCACAAGACCCGCCACCCAAGTCGGGGGATCTAACGTGGGGCTGGAGATAAGGTTGAATGTGCTGGAGCTCAGTGCCCTTAAGTAGTACCAGGATGGCCTCGAAGGATGAAAACATCATGTTCTGTTGCAATTTTAACTGAGATGTACAACTCATTCCTGGTTTTCTTGGAATGTCCATCTGCAGAAAAAAGTCATGCCACAGAAGAGGGGAGCCATCTAGGTGTTAATCTGTTCACACAGACCTACCCCATGAAGCTGGCAGAGCTTTCAGAGATGACTTGGAATTACAGAACATCTACAAGTGGAGAGCTCGCTGGCTTTCAGTTTCCCTACAACAGCCTGAGTCGCCGACCGAGCTGAAGATGAATCCCGCATCCTCCCAACGACGGCGGGAGCGAGCAGGTGCACCAGCCGCCAAGCCATTAGGCGAAGCTGACGCCACCATTATGTAAGTTAGCTGCCGTGGGAACAAGGAGGACAGTTACTTGACCATAACAAGGCGTCCTTCTTGTAAGCCATGCTTGCAAAGCCCCATGCACATCCCCTGTGGGGCGAGCACTTTCCTTCCCGTACCCTATAGCTGGAAAACACCCTCAGAGACGGGCACAAGCCGTTTCCCTCCCACCCACTCTGGCCACACAGCTGCAGCCCCGCACACCTCCACCATCGTTCTTTGCTGCTCAATAACACAGATTTAAAACCATGTCTTTTCCCAAATAATAAAACATTCTGCACTGAAAAGCTCTCTTGAGGTGTTGGTGAGGCCCATCACCCCTCGGCTGTCATTATTTTCCTGATGCTCGGAAGATGGCCAGAACCTCCCCTGCCTGGGGCGGGGGAGGCGGCCGTGCAGGAGGGGAGGTCTCCGGGACCCAGAGGGCGAGCGAAGGGCAGGATCTGCCCTGAAACAGACGCACCCTCAGGACCCAGAGTGGCCGGAGCGCCCAGCAGCCCAGGGCTTCCAACCACCGCGCGTCCAACTCCCAGCCGTCCCCACCTTCCAAAAAAAGGATCAGGAAGACACAGTGATGGCCTATTTGGCAAGTTCTCCGCTTGCTGTGGAGGAAGATAATTTGCTGCATAAATAATGAACTAGATGTGTGTGGACGTGGAATTAGTTCTTGGAGCAGTTCGTAGGGCGTCTTGTGATTCCAGGTCGCCGCGGGCTGCCATGAGCTTAAGGTCCTCTGACGGCCACCCGTGTGGGATTTCTTCCGGGGTCTCCTAGCGCTGTCTGGTCGCGGCTGACAGTCCAGAAGCCGCCAAGACGTGAGAAAACCCTTCTAAGTGGCAAACGCATGTGGACGGTTCAGTCCACACCTTGTCTCCGTGGCTCTACAAGTCATATTTCAGTGTGACCCTTTCCAGGGGACTTTTTCATCCATGCAGGGTGACCCCATTTCCCTCTTTCTCCTTCCCGGAAGCCCACTGTGTTCACGCGTCCGGCCGGCTGAGCCAGCGGTGACAGGACCCAAAGAAGAGCAGGGAGCCTGGCGGAATCTGGGAAATGTGTGCCCTGAGCCGCAAGAAGACACCAGGGAGGACAGTGCCCCCCGGGAAGGGGCTCCCGGAAGCAGCCCGCGGGTCAGGACAGAGTCTGGCCCTTCCTGGGCACGCAGAATCCAGAGGGCACCCCCCATCCAGACTGGGAGCTTTCACACGAAACGCTATGGTCGTCACCCAACAGCCTGGCCAAGAGGGCACTTGACCTTCCTCGCAATCCAGCAGTGACAGCCGTCCGGAAGCACAGGGGCCAAGAGGGGGCTGTGCCTCCCGCCCCCAGTCCTGGCTTTGAGACATCCCAGGGCACCAGCTCCGGGAGAGGGGCTGTCTTCGCTGGAAGCTGTTGCTGGATGGCTGGACGCATCTGGAAATAATTCCAAAATTACCGCCATGCTCCAATTTTAAACATCCCATCCTGTTTCTCTCCCTGTGTCTGGGAAAGCTCCCCCCGCCGAGCCCCTGCCTCCTCTGAAGCCTGCGCTCCCTCCGTCCCCTGCACACCCCTCCACGCCCCTCACCTCTCGGCTCAGGGTACACTGAGGCACTCGTGCATCTCGCTTCCTCGGAGGGTCACCCTATGACTAGAAGGATCTCCCATACTCCAGACGCCCAAGGCTCTAGCAGCAGGGTCTTCGAGAGCCACTGACCTTCTGGGTCAATGAGTCCCTCCCGGAATAAAAGGGCACGTGCCCGTGCCGAATCTGGACCGGGAAGCAAACCCCCCTGCCTTCTGGACACCAGGTTCTTGGGATGGATGCACTCGGTCATCATGCCAGGGGGAGAGCCTGGGGCGATTCAACTGAACATGAACCTTCCGGCGGACACGCGTGTTACTAGGTGAGGACACGCCCCAGAGACCCAGCGCCGCAGCAAACACTAAGTGCTCGTGCAGTACTGCTAAGAACAGACCTGGCGCCGCATGGCAGGGCTCCGGGACGGGACCGTCCCTGCTGGGCAGCGCTCCCCAGGTTCGCGCCCCACCCTGGCAGCCACGATTCCACTCACCGGTTCTGCGCGTTTGACCGGCTGAGGAACCATGAGTCACATGGTATTGGCGCTTCTGCGCTGCCCTAAGTCAGGACGCCGGAGAGCCGTCTGCACCCCCGTGCCCACCACAACAGCGTTCTCAGGGCCAGGACACAAAAGCAACCTGCGTCCACGGTCAGGTGAGCAGACAAGGAGAACGTGGTGTGAGTGTGCGACGGGTCACATCCCACGTCGGAAAGGGAGGACGTCCTGATGCAGGCAGCAGCAGCCGGCGAGCCTGGGGGACATACGGGTGCGTGTCTCCGGGAAGCGGGGGCACGAGAAATCACCCGATGTGGACAATTTCACGGAACCATTGAGTGTTCAAGAGAATTTTGTCTTTCTTTGTGCTGATTTTTCTCTCTGCCTTTACAAGTTACCCAGATCATAGCTGATTTCCTTCTGCTTCGTCGTAAGTTTGAGTCTCACGTCCTGAACATGGAAAAATCCTTCCAGATGATTCTGATTCTCCGCACGGCGGGCTCCGGGGCGACGTCCTATGGCACGCGGCTCCTCCTGAGCGAGCAGCAGCGTGGGGGAGGAAGGGGCGTGCCTCCCGGCGTGGCCCTGCGCCCCACAGTGCTGAGGTGATGACACGGAACCGCGGCGCACGCGGCTTCTGGGGGGGAGACGGGACAGGGCGGACGCTGGGCAGAAAGGCCCTGGAGCTGGGCTGCCCAGGGAACACGGGGAGACGAGGGGGGATGGGGGCAGGGAGGAGACTGTCAAAATCCTGCTGTGACCCAAAACGCAGTCAGGCGTCCACACCCAATACCCCCCCAGCCCCCGGCACACTCGTGCACACGGACACACACAGACGCGCAGAGGCCAGGGTGGTAGAGGTGGGCGGGCTTCGTCGGCAGCGCCCACCTGTCCCGCGTCCTGGCCTCCGGCCTCCCTTCCCCACAGCGGATGGATGACCCCTGGGGCGGAGCAGGTCCACGTCCGTCCTCCGCCGTGAGGAGGGCCATCTGGTGCTCGGGAAGCCCTCTTCATTCATCTTGGTAATCCCTGGTTTTTGAGATGCTTGTCCTGCCATGCAATCCAACATGTTATCACTATTCTGGTAGTAAAAAGCTGAAAATTGACTTTTTCCTTGCATTGTTGCCTTAAAGATTTTTACAACAATAACAAATACTTTGGACTAAATGAGGAAAGGGTGAATTAAAGAAAATGTGAAAAGGAATAAGTCAATAACATCCCTCGAACAGAGGTCCCCAGTCCCCCCCACATTGAAGAACGGGGTGGGGGGCCGGCCAGAGGGGCGCGAGGCTCCACAGGGGCCACCGCCCGTGGGTTTGTTGACAGCCCCAAGCGGGGGTGTCCTCCCGCACACACGTCACACCTCAGAAACGTGTCTGTGTCGCACTTCCTCCCGGGTTAGTACATGAGTCCCAGGTTTCCCTGAGGCTCCCGGGCGTGTGTAGGACCACGGGAGGCGCGTCCACTCCTGGCCACTCACTCGGGAGCAGTGTCCCCAGGGCCGAGGGGCTGGGGGCGTCTGGGGCACCAGAGTGAACCGTGGTCTGAGGCTGGACCCAAGGCCCTGCCTCCTGGCCCCAGCCTGTCGCTCTCCGTGACGTGATGCCCTGTCTGGCCTCTGGCCCATCGAACACCGAGCAGTCCCCCTCGGAAGGGAACGCTGTGCTGTGGCAGAAGGGGTGTTCGAACAATTGCAAAAACGGCCATAACGTTTCCCTGCTCCCGACGTCCTGGTGCTTGGCCACGCTACCTCACAGCCCCTCCCACGTGGGCTGGGCCCCCACCCTTCCACGCCAGGCGGCCTGGTTCCCTGCTTTGGTGTCCAAATGAAGGAACACGTGCTCCCCTCCAGGAGAGCCAGCTGGAGGGCGGGACGCAGCCCAGAGCAGAGGCGACATGTCCCAGCTGCGCCGGGGACCGGCCCCCAGTCAGCGGGCAGCTGCCTGTGGCTCCCAAGTGGGTCCAGCCGAGCCCACATCGTACCACTGACCCACAGGATTGTGCATCAAATAAAGATGGTCATCTTACCCCTGTGGGGGTGGCTGATAGGCAGCAGCGAGCACACACAATGTCTGGGCGCCCCAGACGGCACTTCCTCCCACACGGGCTCACGGCGGCCGGCCCTGAGCCCACAGCTGTGCTCCCCTGGAGATGCCGTCCCTTCCCCTCCACCACCCGGCTCTCCCTGCAAGCCCGCCAGGCATCGGGCAGCTCGGTTCACGCGGCTCACGACGCCGGAGACGCCTCTGCTTGTCCGAGGAAAGGCTTCGGGCCAGTCACTCGGGAAAGAGGGAGCCCCAAGACCCAAGACGGGACCACAAAACCCTCAGCTTTCTTCGGCGTCCCCGCAGTATGGCCACTGGCTCAGGGAGGCCAGCAGAGGCGAGAGGCTGCCCCCATCCTCCCTCGTTGGAAACCAGCAACTCCTTGCCAGCCCAGCGGGCGTTTGCCCACATCCGGGACCACTGCCTTGTCCTGCCCCAAGCCCCAGCTGTCTCCTCCAATGCTTCTTTTTTTCTAGGTTCTGTGTTTTATCCTCAAAAATAATCCCATCAAGTTTTATTTCTCGTCCTGATGTCCCTTCTCCATGACGAAGCTGGACCAGCCCGTTGTCTAAGCCCCACGCCGTTGCCAGGACGAGGGCTCATGAGCCGCCGCAGTCACCGACCTCAGCACCCACACGGCCTTGCCACGGCCGTCAAACCGCGTAAGGGCCATGACCCCTGCCGCGAGCCTGTGGTGAAGTCTGAGCGGACCCCCCAGGCGAGCATGGGGGAATCTGGTAACTCCTCGCGGTTGCCTGCTTGGGGCCCCTCCCCTCCCACAGCAGGTAGCTGTGGGGCACCTGGAGCCTCACCCCTGTGCACAGAGCCCCCCAGATGGGTGGCAGCCGCAGGACGTGGCGGCCCAGGAAGGCAGAAGAGTGTCCCCACATGCCCCTCGGGCAGCTCCCACTCTGGTGAGAGGGTGGTCATTGCAGACCTCTACCCAGACGATGCGGCATTGCCAGGACGGGCCCTGGGCTCTCGCACTCTCCGGGACCCCAGCCATATGCTGCTCCTTTGATTCCACTGACAAAGGCCCCTGAGGACAGCCAGGACTGGCAGGCTGTCCCCTCCCAGCCGGGGCTGCTTAGGGCCTGTGGACGTGAGGAGCCCCGCCGCACTGTGGCCAGCCCCCAGACCTGGAACCCACCTCAACACCATCTCAGACGGGCAGAAGGATGACCCGAGTAAACCGTGGAATTTGGAGAAATGCCTGCTGTGCTCTGTATCCTGCTGATCGTGGTTCTGCCCTTCCCAGCGGGACGTCCAGGCTCCCCGCCGGGCAGACCCCGTCCGCCGAGTCCCGCACACCCTTTGGTCGCCGGGCTTCAGCAGCCACGTTCTGCCCATGCGCTCCGGCCTCCGGCCCGCGGACAGCACGTGGGCTGTGGAAGTGGCCGGCGAGCCCGCACGTCCACACGCGTGGCACACGTGCTCGCACCCGTGTGGGAGGTGTGCCTGGGAGCTGCGGGGGCATCCAACGCCTTCCGGGCCTCCATTTCCAAAGCTAACACTCGAGATGGAAATTTTCCGTAATTACCTCAGCACACAGGTGAGCTTGTTGGGAAAGTTTCGGGGAAACCCGTGCGTCTCTTTGGCTGTTGCGAGAGACGGGAGCAAAGAAGCTGCGGGAAGTAAGGAAACACCGGCTCGCAGTCCCCCCGCAAGTCCTTCCTGCCGTCCGAGGGCGGTCGGGTCCAGATTCAGACGGGACACTACGGATCGGGTACGTTTGGGCACTATCTGACCCCTGATTCCGTCGCTCACTGGCCTCTCGCAGACGATCGGCACACGGTCCTCGGGGACCCAGCGCTCCGAGGGCTTCACCCGGAGGACCGAGCGGGGCGTTCGTGTTCTGGGAGCAGAGGACGTAGGAGACCTGAAGACGGTGGCCAGGCTTCCTGTGTGCCGGGAAAGCCCAGGAGAGGCTCACGAGTAAGGGTTTACCTTCAGGGGCCCTGACTTTATCTCCACGGTTCGCGGACAGCTGGGGAGAGCGGACGAGCCCGCGCCTGTGCCCCTCCGGAGCAAGCCGCGCCCTGCCCCTCCTGCTCGCAGCCTCCGTCCTCTCCCTATTTCCCGCGATCCGCGATCCTGTTCTACGTTGTCACCCCGGGCCCACACGCACAGGAGCACATGGACTCCACAGCGGCCGCCAGAGTGCACCTCCGGGTCTGTCTCCCTGAACTTCCCCACAGAGACCACAGAAGAAATTCAAATCTGAGCCCATTTTTTTTTCTAGATTTAGCTCACTGACCCTCGAACGGCCCTCGGAGCCCTGTGGCACACTCGCATGCGCCTCCGTGCTGCACGCCTGAGATGGAAACTGAGTCAGAGATGTTTTGCACAAGGGAACCGCTCCTGCGTGAGACCAGAGACCCACCCGTGACCCAGACAACGGTGCCCCTTCCTGCCTTTCTCTCAAGGCGTCCCCATGTCCCCACAACCTTCCTCCATGAACACTGTGACCTTGACAGTGGCCTCTGACCTTCACTTCCAACCACTGCCCACGACCTTCACCACGACGTCCCACCACTCATCCGTGAGCACGGGCCCGGACCACAGAATCGTGGAACTCCGAGTGGTTCCAGGGACAGAGTCCAGGACACGACACAGTAGCGATCCAGGACGCCGTTGTTCTTGGAGAGAAAATCGATGCAAACGCTTCACCTGGGGCCTCGTCACAGACCCCAGACCTGGTTTGGAAGGTGACCGGCCGCCTGCATAGATGCCTGCTCTCTCCTCCCACCCTGGCAGCTGCTGGATGCCCCCGGAGGGCCAGGTGCGGAGGCTGTGCCAGCTGTCAGCGAGGTGGCCCTGCCCACTGTGCGAGGGTCCGGCCAGCGGAGCAGACAGGAAGCTGGGCACAAAAACCCTCCCTGAGCACAGCATTTCATAAGATTTGCTTCAGTTCACTGTGAAATTCAGAATCTGTTTTGCATTTTCCTTAAGCAAATTAGGTGCAGTCCACAACACAGTTTCCCAAGAAATGCTATTTATTCACCCACACGCCCTGCCCAACCCAGAGCGAGGGGAGATGTGGGACCTACACCCGCAGACCCACCATGGCATAAAGAGGGCAGTGGTCATGACAAATGTCCATTTTAAAGAGCAGGGACTGGGTTTCTGTCCACTCAAGACTACAACAAACTCTAGCAGACCGACAACGACAACCTTGTGTTTAGATTTCAACAGCCGCTCCCCAAGGCGAGGTCCACTCTCCTCGTCCCCCGAAGCGCCAGCCTCTCGTCCGCCTGGTGGAGGGGAGGGGGACCGGTGAGACACAAACGGCGGAATGTTCAGAAACACACGGTCCTCGGGGGACGAACAAACACTTCCACGCGTGCGTAAATAGACCCACGTGCGGACAGGTGCAGAGACCCACACGCACCCCAGTAATGTTGGGGGGGCCACGTGTCTGTCTTGTGTCCAGAGGGTCCCTTGGTGTAGGAATTTTACCTAAGGAGGGAAAATGAGTCGAAACTGCTTGATATTGGAGGCTTCACCTAAGAGTCTTCCTCTCCGGGGCCGGGCGAGCGGCGGCTCGTTTTAATAGACATCCCGCATTAAAGCGGGGAGGACTGTCGAGTCACGACTCAGCCGGGAGCCGCGGGGCACAATATGTTCGGTGGGTCACCGGCGCGCGTCCTGAAGGAGCTCGCGAGCTAGAACAGTGCCTTCGTTATTAATCCGGAAATTGCCTTTTAGAACTGATACTGTCGCTCTATTTCCCCCGTGGAATTCCTTCCCCTGAAAATCAAACAACCTGCCCTTTGTGCCCTCCGAGGTGCTCGCCGGCCCCGAGCTGGGTCTGGGGTCGGCCTGTCTGTCCATGGCCGGCGCTCTGGCGGAGACTCGGGGCCCCGCGCCATCATCCCCACGCACGGCCCCGCACAGATGGCCCCTCCGGGCGCCTCCAGAGGACAGCTTGTCAGGCCAGAGGCCGACGGGGCTGCGGAGGGGCGCGTGCGGACGGTTGTCCCCAAGACAGCCGCTTCTGGCCCTGCCAACCCCTCCAGGCTGCAGGATAGTCCCGAACAACGGGACAGCTTGGAACAGCTCACCCACGGGACGCACGGTCCCCGGCCATGGCTCGGGCCTCCTTGGTCTTCCGAGAGACCAGAGCACATGCCGAGCGGTGGGTGCTCCTTGCACACCGACTGACCCTCCCAGCCTGGGCCAGTTTTCCCAAGGAAAGAAAGAGAGCTGGAGGCCTGTAGGGACCTGCTGGGGCCGCGTGTCGCCACCGCCCGGGCCCCTCAGCTGGTTGTGCAGTGGGGTGCTGGGGGGCAGCCCGTAAGGGAGGACCTCATACAGAACCATGTGACAGAACCACAGACCACCTGCTGGGGGCAGGGACAAGGCCCCTGGCGTCGGCTCAGCCACCAGCCTGCTAACCTGGACAACCACGCCCGGGGCTGACTCCCAGGGCTGTCGTGGACTCGCATGTGTGTGCGTGCCCTATGCAGCCAGCGTGGCCCACTGTGCAGTCGGGAGGTTTCATCCACTCCCCGATGTGCCTTTCTTCCCACTGTCCCTCCGGGACGCTGCTCCCTGGGGGTTGGAGGCGAGGCAGGCCCAGCCCAGGGAAGCTGGGCCGTGGTTTTAGGTCACGGCTTCCAAGAGCGTGAATGCCAGGCTGACAGAACCAGCTGAGCGGAGAACAGCTGTCCTGCCCGGTGGGCCCTGTGACGAGCCCCCCATGGGGTGAGGCCCAGCGTTCACCCCACCCTCGCTGTGCCCCAGCCCCCGGGGCCCGGGTGTGGGGAGGGTGCCCCGCCTCGGTGCCACCGAGGACAGCCGCGTCCGTGCTCGGATGCGTTAGGAACGTGCGAGGAGAGAGGGCTCAGCTGTCCACAGCCACCACCCGAACCACTCAGGGGCAGCGGGCACTGCCGGCCCCAGCCTGGCACAAGGATCCGTAATTGCATGAATGCATTTCAATTCATACCGCCCTAAATGCTCCCAGTGTATTTTCAGCGCCGTCACTAGCCCATCTGGTGTGCCTGAGCGGGCTCCGGGATGGGAGAGAGCGCAGACCCTTACTCGCTTGCCTGAGACCTTGAAGCTCACAGAAAAGACGTTTCAATTTCCTACCCTGGAAACCCAAAAACTTTACTCAGGTTCCAGACATCAGAGTGGATTTCAAGACGGGTCTTTAAAAAGTCACGCAGTCCTTAACGCACACTGCGACGGTTAGGACATCCGTCCTCCCTGACTGGTCCCCACACCCCGGCCCTTGGCCACATATTCCAAGCAGACGTGACGTTTCCTACTTCTGCAGTAAAAGTCCAGTCCAGCCGCTGGACCCCCTGACGTCTCTGTTGGATTCCTAGCAAGCAGGTGTCTGGGTCCCTTGGGAGGAGCCACCTCCCGCTGCCGCCCAGAGCCAGAGGTTTCGCACTCCAGAACCAGGGGAGGGAACTCCAGACCTGCCAGGTGCCGGGACTTCCTCCCCCAAGGGACTCAGTTCCCGACCTTCTGTCGGGGGCCGCGGTGGTGTCCACAGCCAGGAGCCCCTGAGACAGGCTGGCTGGGTGGGAAGACTGGCGTCCCGTCCTGGGCAGGACGGTCCCCTTCAACACACCGTGTCTTTGGTGGTGGAAATGCGGCCGTCAGAGGCCCCAGCTGCCCCAGTCAAGCTACAAGAGCAGACATCAAAGTAAACCGTGAATATGGTCAACATAAGGGTTTTCTAGGATGGATTTAGCTGCCAAAAGAGTCTCCTAGATATCATTTAAGATAGAATTCACTTACTGTGTTTTTCTAAAAATTAAATGACAAAATATAAAGACCTGGGGAAAATCCAAGAGACCAGTGCACATAAGGAGAGAGACCCTGTGAATGTGGGTGAGGAGAAACCGAGCTGGAAACCGCGGGAGCAGACAGGCGTCCCTGAACGTTAGGGCTTGCCCTTGAAGAGCGTGGGAGCCGTGACCTTGACTCATCTCGGAACAGAGCTGTACCCCCAGACACACGGCAGGAGCTGCTACAAGTACAAGGAGAAGTGGACAGACCCACAGCACTTAGGGAACCATGGCCACACTTTAGTGATCCACGGACAAGTACAGAAAATAAGGGGGATTTCAATACAGACCTGATAGAAAGCAGTTTCCTGGTGGAACAGAAGTTAGTTCGAACCTACAGAGCAGCGCGGTTACGGGACACAGAGACGACCGAGACGAGCCGTCCCAGCCCGGGGCCGGGCGGCTCACTTGCTCCCATCCACCTGCCTTCGCTCTCAGTCCCACGCAGCTGTGGACTCGCACAGGGAGCCCAGCACGGGCAAACACCGAGGGACGAGCCAGGAGGGAGTCCCAGAAAACCATACTGTGAAGAGGGACGGCTCTCACCGCAGGAGCAGATGTGATGTGTCGCTCGCAAACGCACAACACCCGGCCGGAAACAGCGAGAGTCTCCTGGCGGTGTAGACGCCCCTGGGGCCACACTGCGCGCTCCGGGCCCTCTGGGGCTCCTGGGCTTTCCCAGGGGTGCTGGCTGGGGATAGTTACGGAACCATCTGGATGTGTCCCCTAGTCTTCTTGAGTGGTGTGTTCCCCTGGCCCGGGCCTCCCGCAGGGTTGAGTGGACGCACTAAGAGGGGACATGGTGCCCCGGTCTCACGGGGATGCATGCGGCCTTCCGCCGCCGAGTGCCCCACGCGCCACGGCTGCGTCTTCTCTGGGCGTGTGGCCGCAGAGACACCCCCTGGACCGAGGGCCTGTGGGGACAGTCTCACGGCAGGTTCAGGGGTCAGAGCAGTGAAGGCTCGTTGGCTCATCTCTCTCTTCTGGAGGGAGCTGCGCGAGTTCTGCCTCTCCGGGAAGGTGTCCATTGTATCTACGTCCTTAAAATTATTGGCGTGAAGTCTATTCGCACTCCTTCCTTGTTATAATTGGAACGTGTAGGGGACCTGCCAGGTGCCGTGTCTATCGTCCCTGACGCTGGTGCTCACGCCCTCTCTCCTTCCCCTGCAGACTTGGGGTTTCTCAAGCTCCCTGGTCCTCTCCGAGAACCTCTTGGGGTTCCGTGGCCTCGCGCACGGCCATGGCTTGCTCCGCGTCACTGATCTCTGCTCCGGGGCCCGTGCAGGCACCCCCGCTGGGCTGGCTTCCACTCGGCGCATCACACCCAGGCGCTGGTCACAGCTGAAGGGTTTGCAGACAGGCCCGCGTCGGGGGAGCCCAGCACCCTTCCTCCTGCAGAACTGCTCACTTTGTGTATCTGCGTCACGTTTTGGTCATTCTCCCAAATTTCAGACTCTTTCCTTACGTTTCTATTTGTGGGGTGATCTGTGATCGGGGTCAAGTTGCTCGTAGCTCAGGTGATGGTTGGCATTTTTAAAATTTTATTTTATTTAAGTTCAATTAATTAACACATAGTGTGTTACTGGTTCCAGAGGAACAGGCCAGGGATCCGTTGGTCTTATAAAGGGACCAGTGCTCACTCCATCACGTGCCCCCCTAACGCCCACCCCCGTTACCCCATCTCCCACCCACCTCCCACCAGCAACCCTATTTATTTCCTATGACTGGGAGTCTCTCATGGCTTGTCTCCCTCTCTCTGATTTCATCGTGTTTCATTTTCCCTCCCTTCCCCTATGCTCCTGTCTTGTTTCTCAAACTCCCCGTGTGAGTGAGCTCACAGGCTCACGGTCTCTCTCTGACTGACTTCGCGTACGGTAGCACCTTCCCGTCCCTTCCATGTCACTGCGAATGGCTCGACTTATTTTTCTGAGGGAGGCGTAAGAGTCCCTCGTGTATATGGACCACATCGCCCTTACCCGTTCGTCTGCCCATGGACATCCGGGCTCTTCCCCTGGTCTGGCCCCTGTGGGCGTCGCTGCTGGGACCACCGGGTAAGCTTTGTCAGCGCGAGCGCACGCGTCTTTCCAGACCGGCGCGGCACCCTCCGTGGGTTGCAGGGCCGCGTCGCACGGCGTTGAGCTCGTTAGAGAACCGACACTCGTCTCGGTCCCTTTGCCGCGACACCAGGTCCACTGCAGAGGTCTGCAGGCGCCCACGGTGTCTTCGCGACGGCCGCACTCCTGCCCTCTCTGGCCGTGCGCTTCGTCTGCTCCTGCTCTGACATCGCTGATTCCGGACTTTTCTTCTCTAACCACACGGGGTTCCGCGCCAGAAGATCCCCTGGAAGCACCGCTTTACACACACCTTCTAAGTTCTCTTCTGAGTCCCTATCTGACCCGGGGGTTATCTTGGGGTTGTGTTATCTAATTTCCAAATATTTGGAGATATTCTGAACATCTTTTGGTAACTAAGTTCTAGATAAATTTCGCTATGGTCAGAATTTTATACTTTTGATATGTTTTGTTATGTTAATGGGGTGGCTCTGGGGACCCCGCCCCAGGATGGTCCCCAGGAGAACCAGCCGTGTGAGTACAGAACTGGAACTTCGAGTCCTCACCCCAGCCTCTGGGGAGGAGGAGGCTGGAGGACGAATCAGCGTTCGAGGATGGAAATCTTCACACAGAGTGTCGATGTTTCATTACAGCGTAGGTCACAGAAATGAGCTAATGGCAGCCCACCCTGTACCGCCATGTAAGTCACCGCAGCCACCGTGTTAGACACAGACCAACCCAGGCTCCGGCCAGCGTGGCATCCCCATGGCGTGACTGCCGTCTTCGTTACAAACCCTCCAGAGGGAACAACATGTCCTTTCTCAAGGCGGGGGATACACTTCAACCCATAACAACAGCGTTGTATTAGCATAGATTAAACCAATGTACATGTCTTATAAAAACGAGACTAAAATGGAGTCACTTGTGTCAGGGACAAGATGGAGACAGTCAACACAGGTGAGTGGGGGACCAACCCAACCTTCCAGGAATTTATGGCTGCTCTCAGAAATCAGCAGTTCCTTACCCCTGACTCAGCCAGCTCTCCTGATCCAAACAGGAAAGAAGACATCTAGGCAGCCAGTCGGCCAGAAAAGCCAAGTGACGTCTCCATTTCCCCCACAAATACCCCTTAGTCTGTGAGCAACACAGAGCTCATTGCTCCCATAGCCCTGAGTTTCCAGGCTTCTAGGACAAAGATTGGCGACAAACTCATCTTTCTGCCTTGTTTTAGTCAATGGGCATGGTTGGGTTTTGACAATTTCAATAAAACTCTGATTTTATTAAAACATACATTATCTTACTAAAACATTCAACTTTTTATTAAAACATTGGCCACTCTAATCATATAAATTGGGCAGGTTTTTTTCCGTAGAAAATGCCTCTTTAAAGGACTTTCCTCTGACAACAGCTGCAGGAAAAGTACCGAAGAATTTAGTGCCGAAGGGAGAGTCCAGCATCCCACTGTGGTGGGCGACCAGCCCCCAGCAGGGTGGGAGCAGCTGAAAGCCAGATGCCGTCCTCCCAGGGGAGGACACCAGAGTCACCCAAGGATGGGGAGAGGACACCGAAAGTGTGCCCACTGCCCACCACATGCCTAGTTAGTGGCGCTGGAGGAAAGCTCAGAGCGTCGAGGAAAACTAACGGCAGCAATGGGGGACATCCACGCGACAGGGGGACAGAAGGGAAAAGGCCAGTCCTCAGAGCTCCGCTGCCCCGCCATGCGGGCTGAGGGTCTGCCTGATGGCATGTCCAGCTGCGTGCCCCACGTCAGTAGCAGTGAAGACCCACGCCCGCTGCGCGTCAGAGCCCGAAACCTGGTGAAGACGCAGCGCACGGCAACGCGACGGTGCGAGGTGAAGCAGAAGGAAGCGCCCTGTGGCCGACCTGGACGAACGGTGTGGATGACGCCGGCACCCGCAGGCGGCGTCCCCTCGTGACCGGGGCTGGAGGCTGCTCTCACCGCAGGCAGCCATGGCACACGGGAGCCCGCTGTGGCGACCACCACGGGTTCACAAGAGCAGCCGTTTCCTCTCAACCCCTGGATGAGTTCCAGTTGAGGACGGTGGTTAGCCACATGAGAGGTGACGAGAGCACCCGGTGGTCACGCACGGGGCTCCGCACACAGCCGGAGGGTGGCCGCCGAGGTGGGAGGGCAGCACAAGCCCACCCAGCACCCCCCCTTGTCTAAGGGTCCTGTCCTTACTTAGAGCTGATGCTAGTTCCTCTTGTCGCTCGCTCTGTTTTTTTATGTGACAATAAAGACAAAGACGTGACCTCACCTCCACTGGACGAGTGCCCCCACCCCCAAGGTCTTGACTAGACCACAGTCAGTCCCAACAACAATTTGGGTTTTGCTTGTTGGTCGCTAAAGTCCAAAAGATGCTTGTGTTCTATATTTTAGGATGTTAATCTGTAATGATCAAAATTCAGGTTGCCGGCAGGGTGAATGTATGAATATTTAGTTCCCTATGGCTTTCCCCCTCCAACAGTGTGATCGAGGACGATTTGTAGACACCTCCTCCTTGCATCCACGTTGTCCAAGCGTTGCTGTCTTGGCCCCGCCCATTCCTGCCCAAGGGTCTGTCCCCTGTGACGCCATCACCAACTACTGCTTACAGCAAAGGCGGAATATTTGGACAAGAATGATCTATAGGGACGTCATAGTAACGAACCTTTCATGGAAACCCTGTCAGGGCCGCAATCACGAAGGGTTTTCAGGACAGACTGTGGCATCTGCCGGCTGGAGCAGCCTCTCGGGCGACCAGGCCGAAGAGGACGATGGTGAGGGCCATTATTCAGGAGTGACCGGGACAGGACGCACAATGCCCCGTCTGCTCAACGCCTCAGGACGGACGTGATGCAGGGCAGATCGGGGGGTTCCCCACGGGGAGTGAAGCTGGAAATTGACTCTAACACCTGAGACTCCAAAGGACAAAGAGCAGGAAAGAAAACATGGTGCCCGCTGACCGGGGGTAGTTTCTTGACCGAAACTGCCGCTGAGATGTGCAGTGAATGCCCCTAGATGAGGAGGGGGTCGTGGACGGCCAATATAATCGAACATCGAGGACAACATTGAGGAGGAAGGAGCTACGTTCTCTCACCACAGTCAAGAGGAACACTGCAATGTTGGCCCGCGTGCCCGCAGGGTTCCTGCACGAGGTCGGGCGATCCGGGCCCTGTCGTCACGGTGTGTGGGAATCACACACCAGAAGTGCTTCAGACTCCCCAGCAGAACAAGCTACCCCAGGACATGGACTTTCCCACAACCGTAGTTCTCTGCTGTGAACTGTGGGACAAGCCCTTCACAGCCAGAACTTACTGGAAAATATTCCCATGGCTACACTTATCTATTCAGTCAATCTGATGTTTTCCACATTTCTCCCTAATTTTCTAAATTGAGAGAGTTCTTTTATTTTTTCAGCTTATTTATTGATTTGAGAGACAGTGCATGCAAATGGGGGGAGGGGCAGAGGGAGAGAATCTCAAGCAGACTCTGTGCCGAGCGGGGAGCCCAATGCGGGGCTCGATCCCATGACCCCAAGATCACGACCTGAGCCAAAACCCAGAGTCCAACGCTCAGCCCACTGAGCTTCCCAGGCGTCCAAGAGATTTCTATTTCTGTTTCATCATATTGAAACATTAGTTACAAGAAACCTAGTTTCCTCTTTTTTTGCATATATTATATTAATATTTTTCACATCATTTTTTATATTTTGAAATACTGGTAAACAGCTGAAGCCCACACCTTAGGATAGCTCACCTTTTACGTAGAAATGGCGCTTACTAATTTTTAACTGTTACTAGAATACTGCTTTTTAAGCTACCAAAATCACATTCAGAAATATAACAAATTACATATATGTGGTCTTTAATAAATTAAAAATGGATCTAAAATCTCTAAGGTCCCTAACAATTTAAATGTAACAAAGATTTTAGTGTTGGGGTGCCTGGGTGGCCCCGTGGGTTAAGTGGCCAGCTCTTGGTTTCAGCTCAGGTCCTGTTCTCAGGGTCGCAGGATTGAGACCCGCATTGGGCTCCACGCTCGGTGGGGGGTCTGCTTGAGATTCTCTCTCCCTGCCTCTCCCCTACCTCTCTCTCTAAAATAAATAAGTAAATCTTTGGGGGTAAATATTTTCATTTTTCCCTGAAATCTGTTTTGATTGGGTTGTCTTCTTTCACAACAGCACAAACACTTTCCTACCCACATTCACGTGTCCGTGGAGCACGCACCATGACTGAACCCGGGCGCTGGTGACGGGGCTCCGCACACGGGTACGCATCTCTGGGGCTGGTGTGACATCCCACTGGAGCCCACTCCAGGACATCAGCCTGGGCCCTTCCGGAGGAAATGCTGTTACCAGAGTTTGGGCTCGCATTTACCACCCCTTTTGCGACAACCACAAGCCAAGATCAGGGACAGGAAACATAAGGTTTGGATTCGCACGATTAGAGGAAAGAGACAGAGGCTGACTCGTCACACACCTTTCCGGCAGAATTGCGTCTGCCCATACAGGACTCTACTTCCAGGGGTCTGCTTGCCGTCAAATCTGATGTTCTGTACGCAACAAGGATTCCTCTCTTCCAGATTTCATTGATGAACCCATTAAATAACTGTTTAAAGTAGATTTCAATAATGCCACAGAACTAACATACTCAAGTGAACACGGCAACCCCACAGTAAAGTTACCAGGTTTTTTTCAAAGTTACTAAAACGAGGATTGACAGAATTTTGGCTAAGGATAAAGTCTGATTATCCTGAACTAGAAGGAAATCCACAAATATACTTCCATTTCCTTTAATGTACTTATCTGGAACAAATGTTCTCTATATTAGTGTTGAAATTCAAAGGAAACACCTGTTTTAAAAGACCTGGTTCTCCATACATGCTAGCTCCTTTATTAAACCAGAGTTCTTGAGGGAAATATTTCCCTTTTGCTTTTTTTTCTTCCCCAAATTTTCCAACATAGTGTTAATGATAAATAAATATATTTATGAATAAGCAAAATAATGAATGAATGAAGAGACCCAGTCTCTTTATGACATCTTATTATATAATACTGGTAATCTTAGAAATCTTAAGATAAATCAAAATAAATAAGTTTCTTTCCTCGTTAAAATAGTCATTAAAATGAAAGATTTTAAAATCTCCTGTAACTATGAATCCCAAAAAAATCAAAGTCTTATTCAGCATTTGGCAACAATTCAAAATGTGTACAGCCAAATGTTTTGATATAGTGCTTTATCTGCTAGTTTTGTTTTTTTTTTTTTGAACTCAGACTTAAGTTTTCTGATGGCACAAATAAATGTTAAGTGTTTATTAAGGAGCTGTAACACCTTTTCTATCACAAAATAAAATTGAATTAAAGTTTAAAATCACCTATAACTGCACAGAACTAATTTCATCTTTTCCTTTTCAGTCTTTGCTTATGTATATACAGTTTGAAAAATTGTTCTTATGGAATATATGCAACTTTGTACTCTGTTTCTTTTTTTCTAACCAAAATTATTACATTCTGATACATATTTATAATAATCTTTAAAATGTCTGTATAACACTCACAGAGTATAGCTCCACAGTGTTTCAACCATGTGTGATTTTTAGGTATTTAAGTTGTTTCTAGTTGTTCACTGTTTAAAATAACATTCCAGTTAATATTTTTGCACATGGAATGATTGTTAACTCAGTCTTATAAAATTCGCATAACATTAAATTTACCATGGTAACCATTTTAAAGTGTATAATCCAGTGGCTTTTAGTACATTCACAGTGTGCCGCAACCATCACCACCATCTAATTACAGAACATTTCATCACCCCAAGGAGGAACCCTGTATCCATTAGGAGTCACACCTCCTTCCCTGTCTCCCAGACCTTCACAACCACTTATCTGCTTTTTGCCTCCAAGGGGTTACCTTTTCAGGACATTTCTATCAGTGGAACCATACAATGTGTGTCTCCAGTGCCTGGCTCCTTTCACTCAACAAAATGTTTCCAAGGATCCTCCGTGTCCTAGAAGGGTCGGCGCTTTATTCCTTTTTGTGACCAAGTGATACATGTCACATGTCACAGTTTCCTTATCCATCCGTCTCTGATGAGTATGGGGTCACTTCCACCTTTTGTCTACTATGAATGATGCTGCCACACACACATGCACACAAGCACCTAAGGCGTGGAATTGCGGGACCATATGGCTAGTCTATGCTTAACTTGATACAGTAATAATAATCGTAATATAATGGTGGATACATTGCATTATAAATTCGCCTAATTTCATAGCATGTACACAGCACCATTTGTTGAAAAGCCATCATTTTGTCTTTGCTCCTTTGTCAATCATCTGTTGACTGTATTTATGGGGGTCTTTTTCTGGGCTCTCCATTTTGTTCTGTTGATACATTTGTCCTTGTTTTCACCAATAACACACTGTCTTGAGTACTGTAGATTTACAGTAAGTCTTGAAGTTGAGTGGTGCCCCTTCTCCAACTTTGCTCTTCTCTTTCAATACTGTGTTTTTCATCTTCAGAATCAGCTCATCCATATGTACAAAATAATTTTCTGTGATTTTAATTTGTGTTAACTGAATCTATAAATCAATTTGTGCAAAGCTGACGACAATACTGACTTCCCTATCCATGAACATGGGATACTCCTCCATTTACTTGGTCCTTCAATTCCATTCATGGGAGTCTTGTAGTTTTCCTTGTATGTGTCTTCTACATATTTCTTTGATTTATCTCTAAGTATTTCATTTGTGAGGATGCTAATACTAATGATAAATTATCCTCAATTTCAGATTTCTCTCCTTCATTGAGGTTATATATGAAAGTAATTGACTTTCGTAGATTAACGTTGTGTCTGCAGCCTTGCTCTGATCACTTATTAATTCCAGGAGTTTCATGTTGTTGATTCTCTCAGATTTTCTATACAGATTATCATGTCACCTGCAAACAAAGATAGTTTTATTTCTATCTTCCCAATCTGTATATTTTTAATGTCCCTTTGTTCTTCTTTTTCAAGACTGTTTTCAAGATTTGGTGTTCCTTACAATTCCATATGCATTTTAGGATCAGGTTTTTCATTTACAGGAAAAAAAAAAGAAGGCCATTGGGATTTTTTGATAGGGATTGATTTGATTGCTTCAGAGAATGTTGTCAGCTTTACAATATTAAGTCTTCCAGTTCATGAGCATGAGATGTCTTTCCGTTTACTTAGTTCTTTTGAGAAGTGCCTTTCACCAATGTCTTGTAATTTTTGGTATATGCATCTTGCATCTCCTTAGTTAAATTTATTCCTAAGTAATCTATTCTTTATTGGTGCTATTGTAAATAGAACTCTATTTATAATTTCATTTTTGGATTGTCCATTGCTTATAAGTAGAAATAGAACTGATTTGTGTATGTTGATCTTGTACTCTGTAACTTGGCTGACTCATTTATTAGCTCTCATAGCTTTTTTGTGGACTCTTTCAGAGTTTCTATAACACTGTGTAATCTATGAGGAGATGTAATTTTGCTTCTTCTTTCCATTGTGGGTGCCTGTCTTTTCCTTGCCCGATTGACCTGGCTAGAATTTCCAGTACAAAGTTGAAGAGAAGCAGTGAGAACGGGCATCATTGTCTTGTTTTTGATCTTAGGAATTAAGATTTCAGCCTTAATCATTGAGTGAGATGTTAGCTACGGGTTTTCATAGGTACTCTCTAGCTGAGAAAGTTTCCTTTTCTAGTTATTAGGTGTTTTTATCATGAAGAAGTGTTGAATTTTATCAAATGTTTTTTCTGCATCAGTTGAAATAATGTTTCCCTTTCATTCTATCAATGTGATGTATTACACTGTTTGATTTTTGTATATTGAAACATCCTTGTATTCATGGGATAAATCCCGTTTAGTCTTGGTGTTTAATCTTCTTAAAATGCTGCTGAATTGGGGTTGCCAGGATTTTGTGGAGGATTTTTGCATCTATATTCATAAGGGATACAAACCTGTAGTTTCTTTCCTTCTGATGTCTTTGTCTGACTTTGGTATTGTAATAATAGTGGCTCCATGCAATGAGTTGGGTGTTGTTCCCTTTTTTCCCATTTTTGGAAAAATTTGAAGATGATTAGTGCTCATTTCTTCTTTAAATGTTTGATGAAATTCAACAGTGATATCATCTGGCCCAGGGATTTTATTCATGGGGGAGGGGGGATTATTATTGATTCAATCTCTTCATTTGTAGAGATTTATCAAGATTTACTCTTCGTTCCGAAGTTGCACTCAGTACTATGGGTGCTTCTGGGCACCTGACTGTGTCATTTAGGTCACCTAATTTGTTGGCATTAAATTGCTCTTAGTGTTCTCTTATAATTGTTCTTATTTCTGTAAAGTCAGTAATCTCCTTCATTCCTGATTTTAGTAATTGTAGTTGTCCCTCTATTTTTTTTCTCAGTTAATCTAACTAAAAGTTTGTCAATGTGTGTATCCTCTTAAAGAAAAACTCCTGCTTTCATGGATTTTCTCTGCTGCTTTTAACTCCGCAGCACCTTTATCTCTGGGTTATCTATTATTTCCTCATTCCCTTGCTTCGGGTTTGATTTGCTCTTCTTTTTCTAATTCCTTTAGGTGGAAGGTAAGTTTGTTTATCTGAGATCTTCTCTCTTGCAGGCACTCACAGCCAGGAATGTCCCTCTGAGCACTGCTTTCCTATGTCCCAAAGTCTTGCTACATTGTTTCCACTTGCATTCATCACAGTGTATTTTCTAAATTCCCTCCTGGTTTCTTTATTGACTCACTGTTGCTTGAGAGAGTGTTGCTTAACTTCCACATATTCTGAGCTTTCCAGATTTCCTTCAGTTGTTGATTTGCCATTTCATTGCATTGCGGTTGGAGAAGATACTTTGTAGAATTTCAATCTTTTTAAACGTATTAAGACTTGTTTTATGGCTTAACATGTGGTCCTGTTACACCCATTATAATGATAAAATTGTCAGTCCACTAAAACGATATAATATTCCAAAGTACTATGCTACTCCTCCCCCAGCTTCAAATGCATAAAGTCAAAGTTGAAAAAATTAAAAAGCATAAATAATCAAATCCACAATTTTCATGAGCAGTTTTAACACAACATGCTCAGTGATGCCAGAAGGCATACGAATACAGAAAACCAGAACAATGTGATACGCCACGTGGCCTGACCGACACGCAGAGAAGAACCCACCCACCCCTGTAGAATATGCGCCTCTTGCAAACACAAGACTGCATGTTCCATGATCCTTCATAGATCAGGTTACAAGCCAGGTCACAACAAATTTCAAAGGACTGAAATCATCCAAAGAGTATTGTCTCGTCCCAATGTGATCAGCCTGGAAAACAATGATAGTAAGAAAACTGGAACATTCCCATCAGTGTGGAAATAAGGAGTAGAGTCCTAAGTAGCCGATGGGTCAAAAAAGAAACCATGACGGAAATGCAGCCATAGTTTGCAATAGTTTAACCTGAACATGACAAGCCTCTTATATATTAAAATGCACAGCACACAGTTAATTAATTGATGTACAAGAAGATACTCAAAACCTTGAACACATATATTAGGAAGGATAAAAACTGAAAAATGGTGTTCCTCTCAATGTATTCAAGTCATGTTTGTGTGCCTCGGTCGAGTTTCTAGTCTTCTCGGCCCTACAGACTTCTGCTGGGGGTTTGCTCCCAGCACTTGATGGTTCCCACGGCCCTCACAGTGATCCTGTGAGGCTGGTGAGGTGTGGGCCTGGGCTCAGAAGTCCAGGGTACATCGTAAGACCCAGTAGTCTAGTAGACAATATTGTAGTTCAGTCTTCTAAAGAAATAAAAGTTAATGCCAATAATTGATGATGAATGAAACACCAACATTTTGGAGACTGAATCAGTAGCACTGACCCTCCCTGTTGCTTCCAGCCTCATTATCACAAGGCACAGCCCTACTGGGCTTTTGTGAATTTAATTTTTTTTTTCTGTTTTAGCTACCATGTGGCTTATCTGGGCAGGGCTTATTTTCAGGGAATATGTTGGGAAGGCTGAGCATTACTGGGGTTTGACTGGCCTTCAGAACCGATGGAAAGGCTGAGGAGGCTTGTTCTATGCTCTCAGAGAAATCTGGCTGGGGGGGGCTGGCATCACAAAGCCCCTGTGACAGGAGACAGCAGGGATGGAGAGCCCCTTGTCCGAAGACCACTGCAGAGTTGGCCGCCTGGCAGCAGGGCCTGCCCCACGAGTGAGCAGGTCCTGCCCTTGCTGCTACAACAGGTCTCGGGCAGGTGGACCCAGTGCCTGCCGGCTGGCTACAAAAGAACCTGAGGAATGCAGGCTTTGGCATTCTTGCTCGGTGGTGATCCTAGCAGGGAGTCCTGGCCTCTGGACAGGTTTCTTGTGAGTGTCCCCAGCCCCAGCCAGAGGATTGCCTCTCCTGCCACTGGGCAAGGTGGCACCAGAGACCTCCCCAGTCAGAAGAGGTGCCTCAGCTGGTTGGTTCAAAGACAGAACAGTGTCCCAGTAGACATGGGTCCTGGTGACTTTAGGGGCCGCAGGCACTCTTGCGGGGACGTTTCCCTGTAGAACTACCCAGCCAGGTGGCCCTAGTCTCTTCATGCCTCTGGCTCAGCCGAAAGCATGCTTGGTGCCGCAGGTGGGCTCTCAGGAACCCCAGGATCCTTATCATGGCAGCACCTCTCTCCTCCTTGGGACTTGCTCCAGAGAACCTGGGAGAATCCACAGTCTTGCCTCTTTTAAGCTTCTGGGTCACTGGAACATCAGAACTGGTTTTTTCTTCCACCTCCAGTCTGCACACCCCTGTGACGCTGGGAGGCAGGCTCTGGCCACGGGCAAGCATTGGCTCTAGGGGACGCTCTGAGCTACTGGACTGAGTTCATGCCCCTGCCCCACCTCTTTCAATCTTTTATTCAATGAAAACACTGTGATCCACTACAGGCAGCCAGAAACATGTCATCAAATCAAACTCCCAAGATGGGGGTGAAGGAAACACTCCCTTGATCTTAGTCTCCAGCAAACTGTGGTCTAAACTCTTCAAGACCAGGATTGTGCTTTAATTGCCAATATGACATTAACAGGGAAGGAAGCTTCTGCACAAGATTTAGATAAACAATCTCAGTGTCTTCACTCGGCGTCAGGGAAACACAGATCAGAACCACAGTGAGATCCCACCTCACACCAGTCAGAATGGCTAAAATTAACAAGTCAGGAAATGACAGATGCTGGCGAGGATGCGGAGAAAGGGGAACCCTCCTACACTGTTGGTGGGAACCAAGCTGGTGCAACCACTCTGGAAAACAGCATGGAGGTTCCTCATAAAGTTGAAAATAGAGCTACCCTATGACCCAGCAATTGCACTACTGGGTATTTATCCTAAAGATACAAACGTAGTGATCTGAAGGGGCACGTGCACCCGAATGTTTATAGCAGCAATGTCTACAATAGCCAAACTATGGAGAGAACCTAGATGTCCATCCACAGATGAATGGATAAGAAGATGTGGTATATATACACGATGGAATACTATGCAGCCATCAAAAGAAATGAAATCTTGCCATTCGCAACGACGTGGATGGAACTAGAGGGTATCATGCTTAGTGAAATAAGTCAGTCAGAGAAAGACAACTATCATATGATCTCCCTGATATGAGGAAGTGGAGAGGCTGGGTGGGAGTCGTGGGGGGTAGGGA
>PISX010015869.1:0-48220 GCA_004024625.1 Mellivora capensis
GGGCTCAATCCCAGGATCCTGGGATCATGACCCGAGCCCAAGGCAGAGGCTTTAACCCTCTGAGCCACCCAGGCACCCTCCAATAAGCTTTTTTAGTTTCCGACTCATAAACCATGAGCAGACAATCAAAGATAGAGACATGTGAGGACAGCCTCTAAGGGGAAAATTGATGACATCTATGAGTTCTCCTAAATGACTGTGGGGGTATGTGTGTCTGTGTGTAAAGGTCAAGGGAATGCCAAGTCATGTGGCTCTTTCCCCCATATGGAATATGACTGTGCAGGATCTGCCCACAAAACAAAACCTCAGCTGGGCACAGAGATCCAAGAAACCCTTCAGCAGGGGGGCTTTGAGGGCAGTAGGGGGAACCAGATCTCATCTTGGCCAGGAGAAGCTCTTCAGCTCATAAGGGGGAAATGCGGGCAGCAGTGTCACGATCCCAGCTCCTTGCTGCCACTATGAGGAAGTCCTTTCTAGTCTCTGACTTTGCTGGGTGTCCCATCCCTGTGACCCAGAATTGGGGTAGCATTATATATTCAAATCGGCTGCGTGCAGAGATCTATTGGTTTACAATGAGACATTCTTCCCTCAGCTGAGGACAAGGGAGTTCCAGAGGCAGGTCTTAATCAGGAATTCCGCAGATCTAGCTCAAAAAGAGATCGAAGGAAATAATACAAGGTAAACTCCAAGAAGCAGAGGAAACCAGGGCCTGAACCAAGATGAGGAAAAAGGTCAGGGAAGGATAAGCACCAGGGCAAAGTGAGTGTCAGGGTCAAGGGTGATATTGGTGTCAAGATCAAAGCCACAGTAGAGTCAGGGTGAGGTTGGAGTCAGGGAGATTTAAAATTAGGTTTCCCTCCGGCCGCATCCTTCATCTCCTTCAAGGTGCCAAATTCCCAGAAAGCATTCCCTTCCAAAACACCTGCATCAGGTAGCTGGCTCCCAGGGCAGCCAGCCTTTCCTGAGGCTCCAGGTTATACCAGGGGCTTGTTGGTCTGTTTGGGGAGACCCAGGCCCTACTCCCAGATAGCACAGTCCAAGAAAACAGGAACATCCAGCTCTGCCCTTAAAGAGGTCCCAGTAAAGGAAAGGACAGAAATGAGAACATCAGAAAAGCACTCAGAGGACAAATTCCTGTCTCCAAGCCCTAGCCTTGGATAGAAAGAAAGGAAGAAAGTGTGATTCAAACAAAGAACTATGCAGAGGGGGCCAAGACTGGCCTGGGGATACCTCTGGCATAGGGAAGACACCAAACTGGGCTTTCTCAATAGGCGCTGGATCTGGGTCCAGCAGGACATGGGATCTTTAGGCACCTAGTCATTTCTTCTCCTCTCCCCTTGCCCAGGGCCTGACTCAGACCATGCAGCGCCACGTGGATCCTGAAGCCCTGCAGAAGATGGTCAAATGTGCTGTGCAGGACTACAGCTATAAGGGTTCTATATCAGGCCACCCCTACTTTCCTGAGAAATACTGGCTCTGTCAAGAGGAAGGTAGGACCTCACTCCTTACCTACGCAACAATGACCCTTAACTTGAGCCCAACTTGAATCCTGACTTCTATTCTGATCCCATATCAACTTTATCCCCACCCATAATTTGGGCTTCTCCAGTCACCTCCACTCCAGCTTGAATCCCAACCATCTGATCTGACCCTAACCCTGACCCTGGAGGTGGAGAACCAGGCCCTCCCTTTTGGGAATTCCCTATTTGTGCCAAAGAACTGGAAGAGGCTTGGGTCCTATCCCTAGAGAGATGGAGGGAGTATTAACCTCTTCCAAACCAATCCCTCCAGGTATATTCCAGGGCCATCTTTTCCCATCTTCTTAGTGACCCTGTTTCACCAGTTTCTCCATCTCTCCCATATCTCTCTGCCCCACCTCACCTCCTTCCCCTTGACCTGGAAGCCTTTTCTAATCCCTTCCTGCCTAAAAATTCTCTCTTGTTCCTCTCCTTCACAGCCAAGATTCTTAGAAACATAGTCTATATCACTGTCTCTACTTCCTCACTCCTTGTTACACCTTATGAGAAATTATCTTTCCCATTTGGTTAGGTGTTTGTGATGTCTCATTGTACATTCCGAAAGAGCAGAGTTGTTTCTTATTTATAGCTGTGCCTCTCCATCTAGTATAACCAGGTCTCATAAGTGTTTATTGAATTAATTGATGATAAATATTTATCCAATTGAAATTGGGAGTCTTCATCTCCTACATTCAAACATTAAAACTGCTCTTGTGTAGTTCTAATTACCACATCCATGAGACTCTTCAATCTTTACCTTATGAGCCTTACATTATGAATTTCACTCTCTGACCACTCTACTTCTTATTTAAAAGATTTTATTTATTTTTGGGGCGCCTGGGTGGCTCAGTGGGTTAAAGCCTCTGCCTTTGGCTCAGGTCATGATCCCAGGGTCCTGGGATTGAGCCATTGGGCTCTCTGCTCAGCAGGGAGCCTGCTTCCTCCTCTCTCCGCCTGCCTCTCTGCCTGCTTGTGATCTCTGCCTGTCAAATAAAATCCTAAAAAAAAAAAAAAAGATTTTATTTATTTGTTTGTTTATTTGGGAGACAGAAAGAGCAACAGAGGGGTGAAGGGCAGAGGGAGAAGCAGACTCCCCACTGAGCAGGACTCGATTCTGGGACTCCAGGATCATGACCTGAGCTAAAAGCAGACGCTTAACTGCCTGAACCACTCAAGTGCCCCCTACTTCTTGATACTCCTTCCTTCTTCAGCTTCTCTGATGCCTCCATTTCCTGGGTTTCTTTTCCCCCCATTCTGGAAATGCAGGGTTCCTCGGGGTGCTAATCTGAGCTCTCTTCTCTCCTTATTCCTCTCCTGAGACCATTTTATCTAACCAGTGTCTTAACTGACAACTCTAAGTCTTTATTTCTACCTTTGACCTCTTCCTAGAATTCCACTCTCCATCTGAGTTATGGTCAACTTTACCTGAATGTCCTCAAACACCTCATACTTAATATGTCTAACTCGCCAATCCAGAACTCCAAATCCCAACACCCTGCCCCACACATACACACACCTGCTCTTCCTCTAGGGCTCCTAGACCTCCTTTCCTAGTGTCTTGCACGTGTGTTCTTTCAGACTGTTAGGGTAGTAGATCATGGAGAGTCTTCAGGACAGACTTAGATGACTGGGTGCGTGGGGCTTTGGAGGATTTTTAGTAAGGAAGTGTCTTGGTGGATTTTCATTTGTGAAAATCTGTGTAGAGATTGGATTGTAGAATTTCAAAAGGAGGTAGGGAAGTTAGTAGGCCAATAGTAATAACGGTTTTCTATGTGCCAGGCATTGTTCTAAGTGTTTTACATGTATGAACTCATTTAATCTCACAACAACCCTATGAGGTAAATAATACTATTACCCCCATTTTAAAACTGAGGAGGCTGGGGCACCTGGGTGGCTCAGTGGGTTAAGCCTCTGCCTTCGGCTCAGGTCGTGATCTCAGGGTCCTGGGATAGAGCCCCGCATCAGGCTCTCTGCTTAGCAGGGAGCTTGCTTCTCCCCTCTCTCTGCCCGCCTCTCTGCCTACTTGTGATCTCACTCTCTCTGTCAAATAAATAAATAAATAAATAAATATTTTTTAAAAAACTGAGGAGGCTGAGACACAGTGAAATTAATTTATTCAGTCAAGGTCATACAGAGCTATTTGGCAGAGCTGAGATTTGAACACCAAATGTCTGTGAAGCCCATTTTATTAACCACGACATGTTATTGTCTCCTTGTTATGGCACCACAGAGATACAGGGGTGACTAGAAGAGGGGATAGATTCAAGTGGTTTTAAGGAGGCAGAATAAGCAAACTTTGGAACCTGGATGTGGAAGATAAGAGGGAGGAAATAGGAAGAGAATCCATTTTTGGGTTGGCTAATTCAGAGAGGTTGATGCCAGGATGCAACGTGATCAGCTCAAAGGATCCAGACCCCACTCAAAAACTTGCCTTAGCTGAGAAATGGGCTGCATCTCAGTGTGTAAATCTGGGCCCCGGCTGGGCTTGCCTGGCCTGAGGGATATTAGTAAGAGTCTAGTTTTATGCTGGGGATCAGAGGAGAAACATCTATGGAGACACAGATCCTGGGGTGGAATGAGGAATAACAATATCTTATGCTTCCATCCCCATGATCGAATAGACAAATGGACCCCATACTACCTATGTGATGACCGGTATAACACATGGAGGATGGGACCTTACAACTGCACCGGCTGCAACAAATATACCACATGCCTTCCCCGGCTACCTAAGGTATCTACTGTGACCAGCACAGATGCCTGGGGTCTGGGACAAACATCTCCCTCTACTTCCAAACCACAGTGACTGATTTCTCACCATTAGTTTTTCATCCTTTTCCCACCAACAACACTCCAGGGCTCTTTCTCATGTGTGAAACTAGGGTTTGTATTTTCTAAGAGACAGGGGAGCCCAGGAGTGGAGCTGTATGAACAGCTTCTGGGTCCCCTGGATCCCACTCTGTGGCTGGGCTCTGTAGGGACACAACGAATGTGCATCCCTGACTTGCTACCTTCCTGAAGCTTGCCACCGGGCCCCTCCCCACATGGTCTGATTAATGAGAGGTTGAGTCTCCCTCCTTTGTGATGTGAGCAAGGACAAGAGAAGGGAGAACAAGGCCACCCAGTGGCAGTGCAGACAGATACAGGAGAGTCTTCCAAGGAGATAGGAAGGAGCCCAGCTGCAGGCCCAGGCCAGAGGGAAGAGGAAATTTGAGAGGACTGAAGGCCAGAGCAGAGATTCTTAACTGTAGCTGATGGCTGATCCCCTTGACTGAACCCTTTTGAATCAGAACTTCCTCGAGAATCAGGATTTTTCACAAGTCTGCCGGGTGATTCTGTTGGGCAGGCAATATTATAATATTGACACTACCTCTCCCCAGTTAGAGACACTCCCAAGTCATAACTACAGAGTCAGACATATCCCCTTCCCACACCTTGTTCCCTAGACAAAGAGAGGTAAAATCAAAGGCAAACGCTGAGGCAAGGGTGCCAAAGGCCTAGGGTCCAGACCCCATCCATCTATAGTTCCATTTCCTTCCCCCATCCCCCCCCCCCCCCCCCCCCCCCAGGCAGAGTACCCGTTGCCAGGTGACAACCCCAAACACTGAGAGCCAGGGAGAGTAGGGGAGCATCTGGAGCGCAGGAGAAGACACGTCCTGGGACTGGTCTGGGGGTTCAGGGAGGATCCCCAAAAGGAGGAACTCTCCTGGGTCAGTTTGAGATAGCACGTGTGCCACTTTCAGGAGGCCGGAATGGAGACAGCTGTTCGAGGAATGCCTTTACAGTGCCCTCCTAAGCCAGAACGACTCAACGCCTACGGTAACAGATGGCGGGGCTGTAGTGGGGTAGACCAGAGGGACGATGGGAATGGGACCTGGGAGATGAGGCAGAGGCCAAAGATAGAGGGTGTAACCCTGTCTCCTCTATCTGTCGCTGTTTTTGTTTCCATCTCTTCCTATCTCTGACTCTGTCTCTTCCCTTTCCTGTAACTCTGTATCTGGGTCTGTCCGGCTTGGGTCCGTGGGTGCAGAGCGCGAGGTGGTGGTGAACATGTTGAACTCGCTGTCACGGAACCAGCCGCTGCCGCAGATCACGCGCCGGTGCGGGTGTGTGGACCCTCTGCCCGGCCGCCTGCCCTTCCAGGGTTATAAAAGCCCTTGCTCTGGCCGCCACTACTGCCTGCGTGGGATGGACTATTACGTCACCGGAGCACCCTGCGCAGAACGCCGCTTACGGCCTTTGTACACAGAAGAGCCGACTGTAAGGTTCGCAGGGCGGCTCCTGCCTTAGGCAGGCCCCGCTCCCCAGCAAGCCCCTAATACACCCCCAGTGCCCCCACCCCGCCCACCTGCAAGTCCAGCCTTACCCCAGCTGTGCGCACCCCAACCCTCACCAGTTCCAGCTGTGCTCTGCCTCTGTGCCGACCCCACCGTGCCTCCCGCCACCTCTATCCACTTACTAGGCCCTGTCCTGTCCCGCCCTCCGGCCCCAGGGCCTGAGGGGACCTCTGAGACCAGAGAACCTGCATGAAAATTCCCCCAGGTTCCCAGCCCTATCCCTTCCAAACTGGGCTCAAGGTCAACCTAGCTCTGGAGGCCCCAAGGTGGTTTGTTTGTCATATCCCCTTCCCAGACTTTGTTCCCTACCTGGATGCCCGGCTATAGAGACGCAGGTTCTAGCCTCTGGAGTGCCATGTGTCCTCATAAAAAGCGGCCTCTATTCCTGGGTCTTGGGTCACCATCTATGGGCAGGGTCATTGCTGGGTGTTATGTGAGCAAGGAAATGGTAACTCTATTACCAGAGGGGTCCTGGCCTTAGAACACCACACCACCTCTGAAGTTAGCCTAGCGTGTTACTGCTGAGGAAACAGGCCCCAGAGCTCAGCTGCAACCCAGACAGTCCTCTTCCCGCACCAGGTGGCAATCAAGGCAGGCCGAGCCTGGGAGAACTCCAAAGTTCGTGGTCTAGAAAGCTTCTGGGGGAAAAGCAGGGGAAGGGGTCCTAGATCTTGCCCCTACCCCACTGTGATTTGCCCCGCCCTTCCCCAGGCAAAAAGTCTGATTAATTGTGTGAGGCTGAGTCTCATCTGTTACAAGGGCAGGGGGGAGCGAGAAAGTGCCTGAGCCTTAGAAATGGCTTTAGTGCTGGAATAATTTCCCTCCAATGGAGAAGACCCGGGTGCTCCCAGCTCTTCAACGACTGGAGCCCAACACTCCCAGAGTCCAGCGTACTCCCACAGCCCAGGCTGGGCAGCGCAAACCAGGCCTAACGAGGATAGGGACTTTCACGTGTCATCCCAGAGATGATGCTTCGATGGGGTCTTGAAGGGCCAAGAGGCCCGAGGGGAAGATCGCCGCTCAGGGTCTTAGTCTGGGTTTTGAGGCCCTACCTCTCCGGGCCCACCACTTCCTTCTCCAGGAGTGTATCGCCCTACGAGCACCGGCCCGGAATGCAATGTGCTGTTATAACTCCCCCGCCGTCATACTACCCTTGTCCGAACCTTAGGTAAGTTCGGCCCAAATGGCGTTTGGCGCATCGGGGAACGCGGGGATGAGGGGTGGGGGGGGCGGTGAACGCACCGCTGCGATGCACTGACCGGAAGATGCCACCAGGGGGCGCTAGTGTCATGGGGGTCATCAAAGCTGGCAAGTGGGGGTATAGCTCAGTGGTAGAGCATTTGACTGCATCAAAGCTGGCAAGGGAATGGAGGACCCTCCATGAGAGGGCTCTGAGGTTCTGGCCTTCAAGGGTTACAGGTTGGCAGTGGGGCTCAGAGTCAAGAGATCAGGGCATTAGGTTCAGGGAATGAAATAGAGGATAAGAAATTAATGTTAGGGAGCCAGTACTGGGAATCAGAAATTTAACAGTACAACCTGAGGTCAGAAGGTCAGTGTTGGAGCACGGGGTAAATATTAGGGCCAAAATGTTGGGATACGGTTAGCATTGAGAATTGGAATCAGACCTATGAGGGTCCAAAAGGGCTGACCCATTTCTCCCTACAGATGGGACACAAGTCACTTCAAGAAGACCGGTGGCCCCCAGAGAAACAGCTATGTCATCCACCCTGAGTTTGTGTCTGAAACCTATCCTGACTGCTACTGCTGGTAGAGCCCAGGCTGGCGGGGCCAAGGGGGGGGCGAGCAGCAAATAAATTCTTCACCCCAAAAGCTGCCTCCTGTCTCCTTACCCCACAGGATCTGGCGGTGAGGAACCAGTCACTCAGGCTCCTGCCAAGCCCCTTTAACTGAGATGCATTTTCTTAGTCATCCTGTCCTGAGCCCTTCTTGCCCCCACCATCTCAGTACTTCCCTTGGGTGACGCTGAGTGCCCTAGTGACACATAACAATAGCTAGTGGCCTCCCTCTACCCAAAATAATGGGTCAACCTAGCTGTGCAGGGCCACCCCAAGAGGGCCCTCCAGCTGTCATTTGTTCAGTATCCCCCAAACCTAGATGTTCCCTCACCCCCTCATCTCAGGAGACGCAGTCTTCCATTCTGCAGATACCTGTCCGGGTACCCAAAGTTCTTGATCTCTACTCCCAGAGTCTCCATGACAGCCCTGAAAAAGCCTATGTTCAGACATCCTTGCTGCCCTCCCTTACCCAAGAGTCTAAAACATAATTTTGGAGGGTTTCATGACTAAGAAATTTCAAATTACAGAGCAAAGCTGTTTCTCTGTTCCTCCAGAAATGAGGTGGGGTGTTCTGGAATCTCTGGGATATTTAGTATTTTTGCACCCAGCTGGTCCTCGGAGTAGAGGTATAACGGGGCACGTTCCCCAACCTACAGCATGGGCATTTCTAACGGTGTCACCACGGGGTGTGCGTTGCGGGGGGGAGACCTAAGGGGGCACTGCAAAATACCGAGGTCCCCAATCTCAGATACTACCAGTCTGTTCCGGTGGGAACCGACAACTTGGGCCTCTGGCTGGTGGAACTAGGCTCCTTCCGTGGGGTCCTTGATTGGACCCACCCTATACTGAGCCTCTGCTATTCTTCCAGAACTCCGCCACCCTTTTTCTATATGAGAGAACTTTTTCCATATGGGAAACTTTTTCCGCATAAAGAGCTTAATGAGAGCATTATACAAAGATGACTTCCACCTGCCCAAATCTGGAGGGAAAGGAATCCCAAGAGCCAGCCCTGCCCCCTTTACCCTGACGCTCGCTCGCTCCTTATACACATCCCAAATTTAGCCTAGAGGTGTGAGAACCCCAGTACTCTACAACTGCTCCTTTCTCCAGAACTACATTTCCCAGAAGACCTAGTAAAGAGCCCCGCCAGCATGCGTTGAGCAACGGCCCAGCGGGGGGCGGACCTGAAGGCAGAGGGCGGAGCCAGGAGAAACCCGGCTGGTGGCCGGTCAGAGTTGTTCCGAGGTGGGCACAGAGCAGTGGGAGAAAGGTGGGGGCGAAGGGGTGGGACCTCAAGTCCGCGTGACAATGTGGGAGGAGGGCTCGAGCGCCAGGGGCGGGGCTGGACGCCAAGGCCCGAAGTGAGACCGAACGACCGGGGCGTGGCCGAGCAGCAAGAGGGCGGGTCCCGAGGAGGGCCTCAGCTGTCCCCAGCTAAGCAGCGCCCCGCGCAGCGCCTTGGCAGCTGAACTCCCGCTAGCTTGGAGGGAATCTTCGGGAGCCTCCCTTCGCCCCCACTTCTGGGGTCACTGCCGTGAGTGAGCCCAGGGGGAGGACCTTGGGGGGTAGCTGAGGAAACACACTTCCTGAACTTTCGCTCCTACTGAATGAGTAGGGGGTACGAGCCTGGACACCTGGGCCCCTCCTCAAGCCGCGGTTCCCAGCGGGCCGCCGGCCCTTTGACCTGTCTGTCCCTTCGGACATTGTAGCTGTAGCGCTGGGGTGGGGGTGGAGTATTCCAGGCTGTAGGCGCAGTCACTTGATCCCCTCCGATCCCGTCCTTGGAGAGGGCAGGAAGATGGGCTGGATCGAATTGCCTTTGACATTTCCCCCCTCCTTGGAATTATGTTCTACAAACGACTCAGTTTGGCATGGCCTCCCCGCTTTGGGGCCGGGCCGGGCCCTCCCCTTCAGATGGGGCTAGAGCCTGGCAGCCAAGACCGAGCTTGAGTGTCAAGTGGGGAAAGGTTTGGCTAGGGCAGACCCCACCTGCCGGCATTAACCTGTGGTTAGCCAGATGACGGAGCCGGCAGATTACAGGGGTCTCTCGCGCTGTTAACACGGGAACCACAGTTCCTCCTCCACAGCACCAGTACGAGATGCCATTAAAATTGACCTTTTCCCACCCCAAGGAGCCTTTCTGGAGCAAGCAGCAGCACCACCCCTTGAGAAGATAGGCTTCACTATGCACACATCCACCTGATGGGGTGCCTGTCCCACCCTCTGACCCACAGAGCTCCTTTCCTCTGCTGCATTCAGACTGCCAGTCAGACCATTATTTCTCATCTCCTAAAAATTGTGCTGCAGAGAGTTAAGTTGGGATTTCGGATTTAGGCAACCTTGCCACCTAGGAACTTCAAACAGGTTCCTTTTTCTGTTTGGACAAGTTTCTTCATCTGTAGACTAGGCACTATAGCTATGCCTCTTAGTATTATTGTTAGCGTTGGATGCTGTGGTGGCACAGGGAGACCAACACAGGGCCTGCATGGAGTGGGTTCCCAGGACTGTGAGCCCCTGTCCTTCAACAAAAAACCTTGGAATCCTAGAACATTAAGATTCTCAGAACCTACTGGAAATGGCTTTTGAGGTCATCTTGGTGGCCTCTCCATGCCCCCAGTGTCATGAGATGAGCTGACTTAGCATGAAAGTTTCGAGGATGAGGTGTTCTCTGTCCTCTTCAGATATGGACCCTTTTCCCTTATTCCCTCAGTGCCCTGAATGGGGACTTGTTTGTCCTGAATGAATGAATATAAATGTATGGCAAGTCTGACCTGGGCCACCTAAGGTGGCCTAGGTCTTCTTTGGATTCTGCTTAGCTTGAGGGCATCAGCTAAAAGCTTGTGTGCATTCTGCAGGAGGGCTTTTCTAACCTGTACCCTGGTTTCTAACCTGTACACTGGTAGGGAATGCAATAGAGGAATGGGAGGAATGAGAGGCAGGGAGTAAGAGGCTGTTCCAGCTGGAACTGACCAGCTTAGAGATTTAGAGAGAAGGAGAACAGAGAATGAAGCCCCGAGACAAAATTGTAGTGAGCTGTATATTGACATCTGGGATCAAAATTCTGATCTGCACCTGTCATTCTTTTTTTCTTTTAAGATGTTTTATTTCTTTATTGGAGAGGGAGAGATCATGAGCGGAGTGGATGGGAAGAGTGAGAAGCAGACTCCCTGCTGAGCAGGAAGCCCAATGTGGGACTCAATCCCAAGACCCTGGGATCATGACCTGAGCCGAAGGTCAGGTCGGTTAACCAACTGAGCCACCCAGGCACACTGCACCTGTCATTCTTGATGATAGTCTCTTCATGGGAGAGGTGGGGGAGGTGAGAACCCTGAGAGTTCTGGCATCTCCTTGGAAGTAGCTGAGGACTTAGAGACAGATACTGGCATCTGGGAGGAGGCTAATTACTGTTTGCCAGTCTCCCTCTCTCCTTCCTCCCAGCTGGAACAGATGGGCAGCTGCCTGGCTGGCAGCATGTATATCTGTGTGTACACCTGGCTGGTGCTATTTCTTTGTTGAACTCTGCCCTGAGCGCTGAGATATGGTCAGTGGCCTTGGGCAGCAGATTAGGACACACAGCTCCTCCCCCCAAATCTATGGGTTTTTTGCAGTCATATGTTTAACATACAGTATATGAGGGTCTATGTGTGCAGTAGGGGGTGTCCACTCCTTGGAGAGCTGATAGGTGGGGGAGAGACATTGATTGGCTCAATGTGGGTAGGTGAAAGTTCCTAGAGCAGATGGCTGAAGGATTTAGGTAAGGGAAAGAATAAGCTTGGTGGTCATAGGATAGGCCTGGTTGTAAATGGAATCAGAAAAGCAGATGAGACCACATCATGCCTTGACCCTCAATTGCAAAGCTTATACTTCTGAACTTAAACCTAGGGATCATGAGCAGCTCTCTAAAGTAGGAAGAGATATTGTCTCATAAGCGCTTTAAAAAGATTGCCATAGTTGCTGTGAGCAGAAGGCACTGGGGCAAAAGAAGGTGGAAGCATGGAGGCCTATTGGGGAAGTACTGCAGTGATACATGGGAGAAATGACAGTGCCCAAAGTAGGGCAGGGACAGAGGAGAGTGACTGTGTAGTGGAGACAAAGCCAAGAGGTAGCCAGCCAACAAATAGTGTTGCCGAGAGCAGAGCAGGAAGGTTGGCAGAGAAATGGACTTGGTGATCAATTGCTGAGAACAGGGTGGAATTTGAGAGCGGAGAGAGAGTGATCTGAGAAGTCACCATGGCCCCCATGCTAAAACTTTTTACCCCAGCCCTAATGTACAAACCCAACCCTGATTCTCTCCAAACCAGGCCCGTGACTGCATCTGGATTTGGGTATTTTCTCTAATCTCCAGATTTAATCTGGCTTTTGACTAAAGGTTAAATTCCATGCCTAAGATGTTCCCCCTTCCTCTCTCCTCTCCCCCTGCAGGGGCAGGAAAACCAGCCCACTGCCCTGTTAAAGATCTTAAAGAGCTGGCTGGATTATCTGCCCTCTCCCACCATTGCCTTCTCCAGACCCCTTGCCTGCTCCTCAGCCTGAACTGGCCCAGGCATGATCCACCTGGCTAATTCTGTGATCCTAGACAGCTCCCTGACCCTGTCTGTGTTGTTTCTCCACCAGGAAAATGGGGATGCATGCCATCTGCCCCCTCCATTCAGAGTCCTAATTTTGGCAAAAGCTCATGCTCATGAGGAAGAGTGGTTTAGACACAAATAGATGGTCCTGGTAAGGGTCAAGCCTTTATGCCCAGAACTTACATCCCAGTAATATAACCTTCCCAAAATATACACCTCATTCTGATACGGAATGAGAAACCTCAGTTCTACATCTCTCTTCCACTTTCAGAATCAGGCAGTCCAGGTTCAGATGTGCTTTGTCAGGTGGTCCCACTGCCCACTCCTCCCCTAACTGGGGACTGATGCCCCAGAACCCTCAGGAGAAGAGCCACGCCTACCCCCGCCGCCGCCCTGGGAGCCACGCGGACCATAAGAGCTCCAAGGCCATCTTAGCCGCAGCTATGTACACCTTCTTGCCTGATAACTTCTCGCCCGCCAAGCCCAAGCCCTCCAAAGAGCTGAAACCACTACTAGGCTCCACGGTGCTGGGGTTGCTGCTGGTATTGGCTGCAGTGGTGGCCTGGTGCTATTACAGCGCCTCTCTACGCAAAGCAGAGCGCCTGCGCACCGAGCTGCTGGACCTCAACCGAGGCGGCTTCTCAATCCGCAACCAGAAGGGCGAGCAGGTCTTCCGCCTGGCCTTCCGCTCAGGCGCGCTGGACCTCGACTCCTGCAGCCGCGACGGCGCAGTCCTCGGTTGTTCTCGCACGGCCGATGGGCACCCCCTACACTTCTTCATCCAGACTGTGAGGCCCAAGGATACAGTCATGTGCTACCGCGTGCGCTGGGAGGAGGCGGCTCCAGGGCGCGAGGTGGAACACGCTATGTTTCTGGGCGATGCAGCTGCTCACTGGTACGGCGGTGCTGAGATGAGGACCCAGCACTGGCCCATCCGCCTAGAGGGCCAGCAGGAGCCGCAGCCTTTCGTCACCAGCGACGTCTACTCCTCTGACGCCGCTTTCGGAGGCATCCTCGAGCGCTACTGGCTGTCATCGCGTGCAGCTGCCATTAAGGTCAACGACTCGGTGCCCTTCCACCTGGGCTGGAACAGCACGGAGCGCTCGCTGCGGCTGCAGGCACGCTACCACAACACACCCTACAAGCCACCTGCTGGCCGCCCTGCCGCGCCGGAGCTCAGCTACCGTGTGTGCGTCGGCTCTGACGTCACTTCCATCCACAAGTACATGGTGCGGCGCTATTTCAACAAGCCCTCGAGAGTGCCGGCCCCTGAGGCCTTCCGGGACCCCATCTGGTCCACGTGGGTGCTGTACGGGCGTGCTGTGGACCAGGACAAAGTGCAGCGTTTCGCCCAGCAGATCCGCCAGCACCGATTCAACAGCAGCCACTTGGAAATAGACGACATGTACACACCTGCCTATGGAGACTTCCACTTCGACGAGGCCAAGTTCCCCAATGCCAGTGACATGTTCCGCCGTCTGCGTGATGCCGGCTTTCGCGTCACGCTCTGGGTTCACCCGTTTGTCAACTACAACTCCTCCTGCTTTGGTGAGGGAGTGGAACGCGAGCTGTTTGTGCGCGAACCCACCGGGCGGCTGCCCGCGCTTGTGCGCTGGTGGAATGGCATCGGCGCGGTGCTCGACTTCACACGCCCGGAGGCTCGAGACTGGTTCCAGGGGCACCTGCGGCGGCTGCGCTCGCGCTATGCTGTGGCCTCCTTCAAGTTTGACGCAGGCGAAGTCAGCTATTTGCCGCGGGACTTCAGCACCTACAGGCCGCTGTCCGACCCCAGTGTATGGAGCCGACGCTACACCGAAATGGCGCTGCCATTCTTCTCTCTGGCGGAGGTCCGCGTGGGCTACCAGTCACAGAACATCTCATGCTTCTTCCGCCTAGTGGACCGCGACTCTGTGTGGGGCTATGATCTGGGGCTGCGCTCGCTCATCCCTGCCGTGCTCACCGTCAGCATGCTGGGCTACCCGTTCATCCTGCCTGATATGGTGGGCGGCAACGCAGTGTCGGAGCGCACAGCCGGCGGCGGCGGCGAGGTGCCCGAGCGCGAGCTCTACGTGCGCTGGCTGGAGGTGGCCGCCTTCATGCCCGCCATGCAGTTCTCGGTCCCACCCTGGCAATATGATGCCGAAGTGGTGGCCATCGCTCACAAGTTTGCCGCCCTGAGGGCCTCGCTTGTCGCGCCGCTCTTGCTGGAGCTGGCTGGTGAGGTCACTGACACCGGAGACCCCATCGTGCGTCCGCTCTGGTGGATTGCGCCCGGTGATGAGACGGCACACCGCATCGACTCGCAGTTTCTTATCGGAGACACACTGCTGGTGGCGCCAGTCCTGGAGCCGGGCAAGCAGGAGCGAGATGTCTACCTGCCTGCCGGCAAGTGGCGCAGCTACAAGGGCGAGCTTTTTGACAAAACCCCAGTGCTGCTCACCGATTACCCGGTCGACCTGGACGAGGTCGCCTACTTCATCTGGGCGTCCTGATCCAGCCCAGGACCTAGGAACCCCACAGCCCTAGCCCCTGCCTTCATGCAGGCCTTTAGCCCTCCATCACAACCACACCGTGTATCCCCAGGAAGTCCCCACCTCTGCACCACCCACCAAGCAGGAGCTGACAGAAATGTGCTCCAGCCAGCCCCCGGGGACAGGTGAGGGGGTCCTGAAGCAACTTCCCATTCTAAGGCTCAATCCTAAAGACCTTTTTCCCTCCACACTCACTCCACTCTGCAGAAACCTATTTCCTGAGGTGAAAGAGAACCCAGAAGGAAAATATCAGCTCTCTTCCTGAAACACATGATTGTGTTTTAAAAGCACAAAAAGAAACTTTACCCTCCATCCTGGCCTGAATGGCCATCTTTGCCTTTCTGAGGTGGGGACCTGATCCCACTTAAAGTCCCAAAATAGCCCCCTGCTACACTTAGAAGGGCACGTTCTTGATGTTGGAAGCCAAGCCCAGAGCTCCCAGCAGTGACCTGAAGTGTGGCTGACCTGGTCCCACCCCAGCTAGGGAGATGGGATGGAGGTGTCTGGGCAGCAGACAAGGAGGAAGGCGGTCCCATCCCAGAGGACAGGAAGACTGGGCAGAGCACAGAGCCATCATTGTTGTCCCTCGTTTGTGAAGAGACTCCTAACACTGCACTTAACCCATCTATGTAAACACATGGGCTCAGCCCTGTGCCAGGGCCATGGCCTACCAGGCAAAGACTTGCAACGCCATGCAGGCCAGACTTGGTGCCTTAACTCAAGAAACTGTGTGTATGTGTGTGTGTGTGTGAGAGAGAGAGAGAGAGACAGAGACAGAGACAAAGAGAGACAGGCACCATGTTTTCCAGAATCTGTGGAATAAACACAACACTTTTGAAGCTGGATAAGCCTGGAAAGAGGGGGCAGGGAGCAAATTGGAGGTTTTGATTGTTGAGCTGGCCCCCTCCTGGTTGATGTCCCTGGGAATATAGTAGGAAATAAACAGCCCTTTCAAGATCTCTCAGCTGCTTCACTCCCTGCATACATGGCAGGAGTGTGGCCTAAAAGGGAGCACTGTTCTTGTGGTGGTGCTGTGCTTCTGCACAGGAGCTCCACGGGCACGTCAGCACCTGTAAATGCCCATACAGGGTAAGCTCTTTCATTTCAGCCATTTTCTCTTTCTCAGAAGAGCAGTCTCAGCCAGAGTGAGTTTTTCCTGCCTTCACAGCTGAGTCTGAGGAAGAGATGGCTTGCCAAAATGGGGAGGTGTGAAACAGTGCAGGGCTTAGCTTCCCTCAACCCCTAAAGAATGCATCCCTTTGCCCACTTTTCCACCCCCTCTCTTTGCCCTATGTGAAGAATGCCTAATGAAAGTTCTGGGGCTCTTTCAGAGGTCCATGTTGACTCCTGATTCTACCACTCTCATCTGTAAGCTGTGTGACTTTAAGTGAGCCACTTAACCTTGTTGAGCCTCAGTTTCCTCATGTGTAAAATGGTGATGATAATGCCTACCTCCCAGGTTGTTGTGGGAATTAGAAGCACTGATGTATGTAAAGTGACTGGCATGAGTAGGTGCTCAATAAAAGGTAGCTATTATCCTGTTATGCTGTTTCTTGGGGGGGTTTGCACAAAATAACAAGGATTTTTCTAGGCCCTAGCTCATCGCCCAACTGGCTTCCTCTGGGCCTGCCTGTGACAAATTTTTCCCAAACTTTGGTATATAACACCCAGCTGAGCTCTAAGTTTGTGACCCAAGGGACTACTGTGGTCCAGGAAAAAGGCAAGAGGAGAGCTGTCTGAAGATGAGATGTCAGGAGCCAGGATTCCTTGGTCTCCAGGAGATGGTGAGTAAATGAATTAGCTTCCTTCTCCTTTTTGTCAAGAGCATCCACCAATCAGTACTCAGTAATGAACTTCCTGGGGCTCTGGCACCCACTCATAGGCTGTGAAGTGACTATATAGGCAGAACACCAAGGCTGGGCCCTGAGAGGTTCCCTAAGTGGCTGGAGAGCATAACTCTTACTTGAATGGCCCTCCAGCTTTCTGTGCAAGCTGAAGTCAATTTAACCAATATCTTGAGCTTTCGTTTCTGCATGTTTATTTTTATCTTTTTTTTTTTTTTTGAGGGAGAGAGAGAGAGAAAGAGAGAAGAGGAGGGGCAGAGGGAGAGGGAGAGAGAGAATCTTAAGCAAACTCCATGCCCTGCACAGATCCCAACGCGGGGCTCCATCCCACAGCCCTAAGATCATGACCTGAGCTGAAATCAAGTGTAGATGCTTCACCGACTAAGCCACCCAGGCACCCCAGTTTCTTCATCTTTTGAATGGAATTTCTAGGATTCATTGAGATGTGTCTGTAAAAAAAATTTTATGCAAAAATTGTATGTAAAAAATTTTATGCAAAAATTGGCAGAGTGTAAGTGCTCAATAAGTGGTAACTCCTGAATTTGGGGAGATAGGGGGAAGTAAGGGAACTGGGCTGGAAGCTACATCTCCCCTAATCTGGTCCCTTCCAGACTTGTCCAGCACCCCATCTCTGCCCCATCCTCTTGTGCATTCCAAACTTATGTCTCCTTGCACATCTGGATGGGAGGACTGTCTCTATTCCATGGGACTCCCAGCACCCTTGTATGGTCAGGATTTCTCATTTGTCTCCCCTGTACTACTGGGCTGGTTGATGGGGACTGATATCTGGGAATGGGAACTCCTCCAGAGGTAATGGAGAGGTTCAGGAAATCAGACTGGCGCCTAATGCCCCCATTCTGTGACCCTGTGTACCCTGAGAGTCTACTTTAGTCTCCCTTCTAATACCATATGAATCAGCTGAACCCTGCCCATGCCCTCTAAGCCCAAGATGTGAGTTTTCTGAGGGTCTTTGCCCTGTTCCCCAAGATTTGGGTAAAATGTCCCTCACCCTGGATGGCTCCAGAGAAAGTCTTCTGCTGGTTCCCTCACCAAGTTTCTGGTTGCTTTTCCCCTCCTCAGGTCCAAGGCTAATGGTGACCTCTTCATTCCCTTACCAATTCTAGCCTGGACCACAGCAATACCCTCCTAACCTTTTCAATTCTTGGACCCTTCAATCTAATCCACATAGAAGCTCAGGAAATCTTTCTGAAATTCAATCAAATCACTTAGGAAAATATCTAAGATCTGATGTTCAAGGCTTCTAATATCTGAATACTTTTCATGCCTCTGTTTCTGTTTTACTCACACACACATACTTATGAGTATATTTTAAAAAGCATTTGAAGAAATACTACCTTCTGTTCTGGGAACAGCTGCATGGCCCATCCCTGCAAGGCGAGGCCTGCCTGGACCCAGCCTTGAAGAAAACCGCAGTGGCAACTGGGTGGTTTCCTTTCCTGCCATTGTTCAACTCAGTGGGACTTCTGCTGACGCCCTCCCTTCTCTGGCACACACCTCAGCTCCCAAGGAAGAACCTGGTTTTTATCTTAAGGCTGGTTATTTACTTCATCATGACCAAGAATCTTTCCAGCAGCTTGAGGGGAAAGGAGAATCCTTTAAAAAAAATTTTTTTTAAGATTTTATTTATTTGTCAGACAGACGGAGAGAGCGAGAGCGAGCACAGGCAGACAGAGTGGCAGGCAGAGGCAGAGGGAGAAGCAGGCTCCCTGCCGAGCAAGGAGCCCGATGTGGGACTTGATCCCAGGCCGCTGGGATCATGACCTGAGCCGAAGGCAGCCGCTTAACCAACTGAGCCACCCAGGCATCCCCTTTTTTAAAAATTTTTAATGCACTTTACCATTTTAGTGGATTATAGGGGAAAACAGAGGCTGACCTTTTTTTATATTGAGATATAATTGATATAACATTATATTAGTTTCAAGTGTACAGTGTAATGATTGGATATTTCTATGTATTGCAAAGTGATCATCATAGTAAGCCCAGTTAACATCCATCACCATACATAGTTACCAAAAAAAAAATTTTTTTTTGCAATGAAAACATTCAAGATCTACTCTCCTTGCTACGTACAAATACGAAATGGTTTTATTAACAATAGTCACCGGGATGCCTGGGTGGCTCAGTTGGTTGGACGACTGCCTTCGGCTCAGGTCATGATCCCAGAGACCCGGGATCGAGTCCCGCATCAGGCTCCCAGCTCCACGGGGAGTCTGCTTCTCCCTCTGACCTTCTCCTCGCTCATGCTCTCTCACTGCCTCTCTCTCAAATAAATAAATAAAATATTAAAAAAAAAAACAATAGTCACCATGCTGTACATTACATCCCCGTAACTTACTAATTTTATAATTGGAAATTTGTACCTTTTGACTCCTTCACCCATCAGGGTATGGGAGAATTCATGACCTTAAGTGGCAAGCCCTGAGCTTGGCTGGGGTTGGGCTTGGATGAGGAATGGGAAAAGACAGAAGAGGGGTTCCTGTCCCTGAGAATTCCCAGTCTGACGAACAGGAAGAGATTGAGCCTCTGTACTCTGTATCCTTATGCAGTTTTTCCCTCCTTAGCCCCCTTTTTCCAGCAAGACATGAATTGGGAGGGGAAAGGAAAGGGAGGGGGGTGAACGTGCAGTAAGGCACAGAGCTGATCTCACTGGGTACCTATAACACAACCTGGAGGGGCAGCAGCGGGTCTGACACAGCTCTCCTCTAGAAGGGAAGGGACAGGTTGGGCCACAATCTGGACCAATAGAGATGTAAGCCTCTGCTCCCCAAACATGGGGGCCCCACTTGGTGGGGGTCTCATACCTGCATAAGTATTTCAGTTGAAATTCTGCCGTCAAAACTACCATTGTAACTTCATTCCTTTGGATCTTCAATTCAGCAAAGAAGTGCATACTGTGGGAGTGTCAGGTAGTGTGTCTGGGAGTCAAGAGGGCATTTTAGTTTTCCAGAGCGCACCCTGGTGAGGATAAGTCTGGTAAACGCTTCTTCACCTTCGGGTGGTGGAGACAGCACTGGGGAAAACAAGTGGAGCTCCAAGAGGAGCCTCTTCAGGTATAGGTGGGAAAGCAGGATGGTATTTATAGCCCGGGAGGTGATTAGGGAAGGCTTCCAGGAGGACATGCTCTGGAGCTTGGAGGGCCTGGGATTGAAGGGAAACTGTGGTCTCGGTCCCGCATCTCTGGGTGAGCCAGCCAGAAGCAAGGTGGCGGTGCTGCCAGAGCCCAGTCAGCTGGCATGTCCGGTTCAGTTCCACTTTCCCGCCTCACCCACTCCCGCAACAGGCCCTGGTCCCACCCGGCTGGGAGTCCTTCCTGCAGAGATGAGACGAATGTAATTTATGGGGCTCCCCTTGCCAAGGTAACTGTGTTATTTTATTTATTTATTTTTAAATGTAATTTTATTTTTTTTAAGATTTTATTTATTTGCTTGACAGACAGAGATCACAAGCAGGCAGAGAGGCGGGCAGAGAGAGAGGAGGAAGCAGGCTCCCTGCTGGGCAGAGAGCCCGGATGGATGCGGGGCTCAATCCCAGGACCCTGAGACCATGACCTGAGACAAAGGCAGAGGCTTTAACCCACTGAGCCACCCAGGTGCCCCTACTTTTATTTTTAAGAAGACTTTATTTATTTGACAGAGAGAGAGAGACAGCAAGAGAGGGAAAACAAGCAAGGGGGAGGTGGTAGGGGGGTAGGAGAGGGAGAAGCAGACTCCCTGCTGAGCAGGGAGCGTAATGAGGGCTGGGTGCCAGGACCCTGGGATCATGACCTGAGCCGAAGGCAGATGCTTAATGACTGAGTTACCCAGGTGCCCCTATTTTATTTTCATTTTTTTAAAAGATTTTATTTATTTATTTGATAGAGATTACAAGTAGGCAGAGAGGCAGGCAGAGAGAGAGAGGGGGAAGCAGGCTCCCCGCTGAGCAGAGAGCTCGACGTGGGGCTCGATCCCAGGACCCTGAGATCATGACCTGAGCCGAAAGCAGTGGCTCAACCCACTGAGCCACCCAGGTGCCCCCCCTATTTTATTTTTTTAAAGGTTTTATTTATTTATTCGACACAGAGCACAGATAGGGGGAGTAGCAGGCAAAGGGAGAGGGAGAAGCAGGCTCCTCTCTGAGTAGGGAGACTGATATAGGGCTTGACCTCAGGACCCTGGGATCACCGAGCCAAAGGCAGATGCATAACCAACTGAGCCACCCATGTGCCCTGTCCTCTACCTTTTTAAGCCTCAATTTCCCCAGCTATAAAAAATGAGCAGCAAAATTAGGTCATTTTCCAGGTCCCTTCCAACTCTGATGTATAAGGTTTTAGCATCTTGAGCTTCAACAGCCTCCCATGCTGAGAGCACGGGGCTGGCCAGCCCTTGTTAGGAGGCAGCTAGCCTGTGGTTTGGCACCACTGCCCAGCCGGCGTTTATTAAATCAGTGGGATGTGGTCCCTGCTGGCCTGGAAAGAGGACATTAAGCTCCAAAAACTTCCTGCAGCAGGCCTCCTTCAGAGAGCACTGTTCAGAGGGATGAGGAACAAAACCATTCAGGTCCTTGGCGGTGCTCCAAGATCCTGTTCGCTAGTATTTTTGCCCTGTCTACACGGAGAACCAGTGACTGAAAACATCTGGAAGCCTGCTAAAGACTTGGGTGACTTCGCCCTCCTTCCTTCAGGGGCGGCTGTTCTCGACCTTGGTAATCCAAGTTGACCTTCGCCAATGCCCTTTTGCATCCAACATTCTGCACTTCACTGGGCAACAATGCTCTAATAAAATCCACATGAATCCCTCTGCTAACAGCTCCTGGAAGAGCTGGAGGGTCTCACACCTGCCCTGCATTCCTTGAGTCCTAGTAGCAAGGGAAAACAGGGCTGAGACCCAACTCTTGCGCCTCTGGGTCTTACAGTGGAATTGGAGAAAGGGAGTAGGTAGGAAGAGAGAAATGTCGGTGATGAGAGCTTGCTAGGGGTGGAGAAGGCAGCTGCAGGCCAGGAGTGCCCACATGAAGTGATAGGGCTGTTGAGTAGCCTAGCAGAGTCCCTCAGGCCTGGGCATTCCTCTTGCCGGTGACCTGTCATGCTGACCAGATCCATGATGACCCTGGGAGACAGGACTGGGCTGAGAATTTGGGGTCCATGTGTCATGGGCCCAGTGGCCCAAAGTCGTCTGTTCCTGTCTCCCTCTTGTGACCTGGGATATGTCGCAAATTCCTTGGGTCTCTATTTTAGGAAGTGCCTACTGAGCATCCACAGCATACGTGCCTGGTGCTGGAGAGAGGATGCATCAGTGAGTAGAACACACCCAGCTCTTGCAATCTGGACCCACTTGCTTGTATATCCTGGCCACAAAGTCACAGGGACACTGGTGGGCTGGGGTCAGAGTGCTTGGAGTTCCACAGGCAGGAGAGCCACCCTGGCAGTGTCTGCTCGCTCCTCCCTGACTCCTCCCTTGGGTTCTCTGGGGCACAGTGTGTGGACACAGGATTCCCACTGGCTAAGGTCAGAGCTCCATTTCACTCTTTCTCCCCATCATGGGCAAGAGTCCAAGAAATAAAGACAACAGGTGAGAGGGACATATAAGCTGCCTGAAGTTTATTTATAAAATACAAGGACGCATTACAGCGCCTAGACTTTTTCCTTTTTTTAAACTTCTCATTTGCTTTCTTTGCATCCAGCTGAGGCTTTTGTTTGCTCTCCTCTGAGAGTTCTCCGCTGATTTTACTCAGCGATCTGTTCTTTGCTACATTGAGCCCAAGACCCACACAACCTTCCCCGGAGCTGACAGTGTTCATCTCAGGAGGCCCTCGAGGATCCTCCTGAGGTAAATGACTCCGCTCTGGTCAGCTCAGGATGCTGTGGAACAGAGAAACTGGTGTCCTTCTTGGAGAGCTGCCTTCATCTCCTTGAACTGAGCCAACTGGCAGGCCTCGTCCAGCCCCAACCAGCGGTAGGCTTGGTGCTCTCGGGAGAGTCGGATCTCCACGTTGTAGTCCTTCACCTCGGCCAGCCAGTAGATGACTGTTTTTGGCTTCTCCCAGGCCACATATCTGAGCTCCCTTCTGAAGCCCTCAATGATTTTCAGCTGGTCTGCAGCTATGCCCGCTTCCTCCTGAGTCTCCCGCAAGGCTGTTTCTAAGTCATTCTCTCCTGGTTCCACATGGCCTGGTTAGGAAACAAGAGGAAAAGGTGCAAGAGATAATCTTTAGCAAAGGTGGAATTTTCAGGTCTGATGATTTAAAGATGGGGTCTTTGGTGACTTTTCTAGATGTTGCTAGACTAAAGGGGGGCCTAGAGATGGGCAATATCCTAACACGCCTAGGAGTGGGGCACAGAGCAGGTAGTGTCTGGACAATTCCTCCTCCGCACCCCATCTTCTCTGCAGAGAGTTAAACAGACCATGTGTTTGGCAAGTCTGGTCTAGAAGACGGTTCTTCAGTGGTGAGAGAGATGGCTTCCCTCAGACCTTCGCTTTCTTATCCTTTGGAGCTCTCCTCATCCCATGTTCTCAGGGAGACCTTTCCCCTGGAGACCTTAAATTGATTTTCTGAAGGAGGAGCAGTCCCTTCTTGGCAGACAGGAGTTGGCTGAAGAGGGAGCACTTTGCTTACAATCTGCAGTGAGGACTTAACACTGTCTTAGTTGGTCCCCGAAGTCCCAGGGCCAACAGACAGGCTCCAAGCCCTGCACTGCGGCACCGGCAGCTGTTTCCAAGTAGCTATCAAGGCTTTTCCAAATTGTTTTCATCTTTTTAACTGAGCAAGGCCAGATTCCAGTTTCACAGGGAAATTCCTGATGGGAACTCTAAGACTAAGGACACAAGCTGAGAGCCAGTTCTAAGAGAATTTGTTGGCAAGACCCAAACCCAAGGAGACAGCTGCCAGGAAACTGTTCTAGGAGAGCCTGAAGCTCTGCAGACTGGGAGCAGCCCTCAGTTTTGCCTCTAGGCCCTCCCTGCAAATTCTCAGCCTGCCTGAAGGGGCCAAGAAGGACAGGGAGGGGTCTGGCAGCCTCTGTCAACACATGGTTCCAGTGAGTTGCTGGGGGCCTCCTGGTTCAGCAGCTCCTGGGGAACAGGAATTGTTAGCTCTTCCCTTCTTGGTTCAGGGACAGGCCTATATCCTAGCTCTCCTCCTTCTCAGGGTTCTCATAGCAGTGCCCCGAGCCAGAGGGGCTGCTATAAAGCTCCCACAGAAAGCAACCAGGAGTCAGGACTTAAAAACCTAACCTAGTTACTGGCTTCTGGGGAATTTTCTCTGTCCAGCACCTCATGTAGTGGTGTACACAAAGCCAGGGAGGTACTGCATGGGGGGTGGGGAGAAAGGGGTGTTGATGGTGAGAGGTGACACTGATCCTGATGCCCCATCTGCCCTCAGAAATGTGGAGAATCTGTGAACATGCCCTTCCCAACAGCATCTGTGCTCCATTCTACCCAGCAATGTGAACATGATAACCTCTCTCCAGGCCCAAGCAGGACAAAATCTAGAGAGGTCCTTTGAAATCTTTCAGTGAGAGGTACTATGCAATATGACTTTGGCGATCAGGAGACAAGTGTGACCATTCCTATTCATAGTATTTGTGACACTTCTATCCCTCTCTTTCACCTTATTTCTCCTTAGTGAAACACAAATGTGCAAAGTCTATTTCCTGTTCCCCTTTACTTATTTTCCTCCAATGCTGGATCCTTGTTCACCCCTCTCCCACGGCACTCCTCTTTAAAGTCCCTGCTCCCTTCTCAATGGGTTGCTCATTCGGGGCTCCTGACCTGTAATCCAGTAATGACTTGACCCCAAGGTCAAGGCCTTTTCTCCTACCCAGCCATTTACCACAAAGGCTGGCACTCCAGTGAAACACACACACACACGTATGTGCTGCTTCTGCCCGGGGATTCAGAGTTGTATTTCCAGCTCCGACCTGGCATGGAGACCATGTATGTCAGAAAGGATCAAAAGCTCCCGCCCACCCTACCCCCTCCTATTGCACAGTCACTGGGATGTAAGCTTTATGGGGGGCCTGATAGGGTAGCTTTCCAAGCAATGCTTGGCACTTTCTCGAGAGCCAACCCCTCTGCCTTGCACCTTTGGGGGGAGTCCAGTGATGAATGCCGTCTGATGCCTGCAGCAGTAGAAACTCAATTGCAGGTTTGTCCACCGTGGGAATGAGGCATCTTCGGAAGATGATCAAGCCACACGCTCTCAGGGCCATGGTCTATCTGAGGACTTAACGAAGAAGATAGGAGACATTAGGAAGTTACACAAAACAGGAGGATTGGGGCACCTGGGTGGCTCAGTGGGTTGAGACTCTGCCTTTGGCTCGGGTCGTGATCTCAGGGCCCTAGGATCGAGACCCCTATCGGGCTCCCCACTCAGCAGGGAGCCTGCTTCCCCCTCTCTCTCTGCCTGCCTCTCTGCCTACTTGTGATCTCTGTCTGTCAAATAAATAAATAAAATCTTAAAAAAGAAAAAAAGAAATAAAATCTTTAAAAACAAAACAAAAAAACCAGGAGGATCCATCCTGGAGGCAGACTCTGGTGCTGGAGAGTAGCACAGATCAGCTAATGGTGACCTCATCAACTACAGAAAAAGGCAGCACTCCAAGGACCAGTGTGGGGAAACCAGGAATCAGGGACTGATTTGTGAGTGATGGGAGAACCCTGCCCTCTATCACTCAGGGCTGGTGAGTGTGTCTTAGGAGACCAGAGGTCCTTGGAGGCAAACCCACTGAACCTGGAGAATGCTGGGAATGGGTGAGATGAAGAACATCATCCTCAAACCCATGGTCCCATTTCCCTCAGCCTCCAGCCTGAGTCTGAGGGAGAGACTCCAACGATGGGGTTTCTGATGGCCTGAGGGGTCACTTAGGAAAGGGAGCTTGGTGTACTAAAAACATTTTTGTTATTGATATTTTTAGTCTTTTACCCATGTTTTAGAATGTTATACATTCACATGGTACAATATTCAAAGTACAAAAAGGCACACACAGTAGTAAGTCTCTTTTCCACCCAGTGAGAAGCACACTAGCACAGAGGTCAAGAGTGTGACTCTGCAAACTAGGGTTAAGTTCTGACTTTGCCACCTACTCACTGTGTGATTAGCTCCTAAGCCTGTTTCCTCTGCTGTGAGACAGGATAGTAACAGTTCTACCTCAAAGGGTTGCTGTGAGGGTCACATGACTTAACTTTTGTAAACTTAACTTTTGTAAAGTTAAGTTGTAAAGTTAAGTTTTGTAAAGCTTTCAAACAGTGCCTGACATCTAATACGCCCCACTAGGTTTCAACAGGCATAGGAAAATGTCTGGAAGGATACACATCATTAACAGTGTTTTCTGGAGGATGAGATTATGGCAAGACTTTCATTTGCTAGTCCCTATACATCTGTATTTCGAAGTTCACAGAGAACATTTATTAATTTTACAATCAGCAATTCAGTAAAGACTGAAATTTTTTAGTCTTTTTCATTTTAGTTACCTTTTTTTTTTTTAAAGGTTTTATTTATTTGAGAGAGAGATAGCGAGAGGGCACGAGCAGAGGGAGAGGGAGAAGCAAGCTGTGAGCAGGGAGCCCGATATGGGACTCGATTCCAGGACACTGAGATCATGACCTGAGCTGAAGGCAGATGCTTAACTGACTGAGCCACCCAGGTGACTCTTTCCCACCCAGTGAGAAGTGGTTACTTCTTTCCATTTCAGTTACTTTTCTCTTTCCATTTCAGAAAAGAACACCACCAACAACAAAAGACAGAAAGGGAGAAGAGTAGGAATATCTGCAGCAGTGAAAAAACAATGCATCATCTGAAGGGGGCATGTCATCAAGGTAACAAAGAATATGGAAGATCTCTTATGTAAACCTTGCTAAAGAAAATGTCATTGGTTCAGTCAACAAATATTGAGTACTGACTATGTAATAAGTACTGTGCTAAGCCTTTGCTCTTAAGCAGTTTATATTCTAATGGGAGAGGCAGATTTTTTTTTTAAAGATTTATTTATTTATTTGAGAGAGAGAGAGCGCTTACACATGAGCTGGCAGGGGGTAGGAAGGGGGAAAGAATCTTAAGCAGATTCCATGCTGAGCTTAGATCCCATCCTGGGGCTTGATCCCACAACCCTGAGATCATGACCTAAGATGAAACTAAGAGTTGGACACAACCAACTGCACCACCCAGGTGCCCTGGAAGAGGCAGATTTTAATAAAATAATTAAGCAGATTAAAAAATAATCGCCAATAAGGAATGTGCTACAAAGGAGAAATGTGCGATTGGTAACCTGACCTTGTCTGAGGGATCAAGGAAGTCTTCCTGGAGTAAGAGACGTTTGAGGAGAGAAGTAAGGATGAGTAAAAGATAAGTTGGCAATGGGAAGGAGGGAGAAAGTGTGTCCCAGGTGGAGGGGACAGTATGGGCAAAGGCCCCGAGGTGGGATGGCAGGACTGAAAGAAAATCAGGTGTCTCAAATGTAGCAAAAGCCTAGGACAGTGGGCCAGGCAAGAAAAGATTCAAATCAGCTGGAACTTATCTGCAAAATTCCAAGGCCAGGGGTGCCTGGGTGGCTCAGTGGGTTGAAGCCTCTGCCTTCGGCTTGGGTCATGATCCCAGGGTACTAGGATCGAGCCCCGCATCGGGCTCTCTGCTCAGCGGGGAGCCTGCTTCCCCCTCTCTCTGTCTCTGCCTTCCTTTCTGCCTACTTGTGATATCTGTCAAATAAATAAAAATCTTTAAAAAAAAAAAAGATTCCAAGGCCAAAGAAGGCACTGATGGACAGAGAGCAGAGCTGGTGCACGGCTGGAGGTGATTATCTATGGCTCCCTTGCTGTTACTCAATCAAGATGAGCCTGGGGGCCCCTGGGTGGCTCCGTTGGTTGAGCGGCTGCCTTCTGCTCAGGTCATGGTCCAGGGTCCGGGGATAGAGCCCCACGTCTGGGAAATCCCTGCTCAGCAGGGAGCCTACTTCTCTCTCTCTGTCCTCCCTCCTGCTCTCTCACTATCTCTCTCTCAAATAAATAAAATCTTTTTAAAAAATAAGGTAGAGCCAAATGTGCTGCTTTTAAAAGATTTTCAGAAATACTTTCAGACAAGTGAAAAAAGTTTGGTTCAGCATAAAATGTATAACACAATCCTGTTTAAAAATTCACATGTAAATTGGTAACAGACCTTTTAAAAAATTTATTTATTTATTTATTTATTTGAGAGAGAGAGAGAGAGCGAGAGAGCGAGCAAGCATGAGCAGGGAGGGGAGAGGAGAGGAAGCAGACTCCCCACTGAGCAGAGAGCCACATGTGGGGCTCAATCCTAGGATCCTGAGATCATGACCTGAGTGGAAGGCAGACACTTAACCGACTGAGCCACCCAGATGCCCTAGTAGCAGGCTTTTTTAAACATTATATTCTAGTTTCCTGGTCTCCCTATTTATGCCAAGAACTTTACCCATTCTGGAAACCAGAAAGCAGCACCCTGACAGAGATTTCAAATTACTGGTTCTGGTTCAGGTAAAAACAGGTACCTGATCCCCTGCCCTCCTATCAAAATGCTCATTAAGTATTAGCAAGTTCCAGATGAAGGGCACCTTGTTCCTGCTTTGTGTAGAGGTTCATGGAATGAATGCTGGAATCCCTAGATAAGCTTAGGGATCTAAGACTAGGGGGCAGGGACAGGAAGCCTGGGACAGGAAGCCCCAGAGCTGTACACCATTGCCATCACCCATACACCATGGGGAAACAAAAGAACCTGGATGAGGGGGCCAAGAAAAACAGGCCTGAGGGGTGGCCATGTGGAACCAGTGGAAAGAGGGGAGAAGGCCAATATTTTCCCATGGGGGGAGAACCTTAGGGTAGTGACAAGGGCATATCTAGCAAAAATGTATCTCAGTAGATACCAATGCATAGGGATAACCACATCTAAGAACCAGACAAACCAAGAGTTCATCTCAATGGAACCAGAAGAGCTAGAATCATGAGCTAGGATCAGATGTCCACTTTCTATCTATGCTGAGGACCCATGGAGAGGACAGCTGTTCTAGAAAGGCAAAACTACTATCTACCCTTTGGCTTGAGCGAGCTGTTCTTTAGAATCTCTCCCCTTCCCCCATACACATTACTTCCTACTCATGCTTTCAAAAGCAGCACAGAAGAAAGCTCTTTTGTGAAGCTTTCTGGCTTCTAATCATTCCATCTTCTGGGCCTTTAACATGGCTTGAATAAACTTCTGCACGGTTTGATCGGAGAAGTAGAATGCTTTGAGAAAATTAAAGAGTTAGTGTAGGGATCAGACCTTGTGCAATTATGGAAGTTGATGGAGAAATCCATGCAACTCTGTCACCTCTGCATCTGGTGTTGAGGCTGAAGTCTCTATATTTCAGCAAGGCCAGCAAGAGGGAAGGGAGGCTGGATGCGAAGCGGAGGAGAGCAAGGAAACTGGAACTTGTGAAGACAAACCAGATCCTATGAGGACAAGTAGAATTCCTGAGGGCAAAGCAAAACCTGTGATTTCCTTTCACCATCTCCTAGCTCATTAACGTGGGTAACTTCAAGGAGCTGGAGCCCTTTGCCATACAGCTAAATGTTCATCTGGCCCATCACCCGGATTATCTGCAGGAGGAGATTCAGCAGAAGTTGGGGATCTGCAGGCCTGGGTGCTTTACCTGGCACCAATAAGGTGAACCAGCACACACATCAGCATCCAAAGGGAGGCACTGCACATGCTTGGTACCCTGTTCTGTCCTTCACAGCGTGCTGGCTGCTACTTCACTTCAGCTTTCCAAATCTTGCACACAATTTTCCTGAGGTTGACCCTAACTTGGAACCATATAGGAAGGGAATCCTGGGAAACACAGTTCCAGCTTAGCCAAGTGGACACAGTACAAAGCCGGCACAAGCACAATACCTAGTCTGGTAAGTCTCAAGTCTGTACCTTTGGCAGGGAAGAGCCAGACTACACACTCTGTCTCCTTGGAACCCAGCACAGCAGCTTGCAACAGATGTTCATGGACTCAACAGAACAGTCTCCCCACATCCCACTCAAACAAATGGTCAGGGTATGTTCTGGGATTTTGGGAATCAGCCCAGTGTTTTCCTGAAGAGTGCCATTTACATAAAAGTCAATGGAGCTATTGTTGTAGGTTTTCTGTTTTTCTGGAGACCAACGAGTGAAACTGTCCTAGGGTTTGAAAGGAGCCAGCTTATAGAGTAACACACACACATACCCACAGACACACATCACACACGCTCCAAGTGGATTCAAACCTCAGGGGGTTAAAGAACACAGCATCCAATATGCAAATGTGCTTACAGCCAGGATTGCAGAGATGAGAACTCCAGGATGACAGCAGGCAATTCACACTTCAGAAAAGTGGCAAAGTGCCTTAGGTGGTTAAAAAAAAACAAAACAAAACAAAACAAAAAACCCCTGAACAAAAAACTCCTCAATGTCATCAGAAGGTTCCAGAAGCTAAGGAAAAGTGCTCTTGCCTTTCTCTAAATATACATTTCCCTTACAGCTTAGGAGATTCAGAACCTAGGTGCCAAAAAATAATTCACAGATAAATGGCTGTACTGATATGTTGTGTTCCAGTGTTTTCATCAAATTAATCAGTGTGCAACTGCAAGCATAGCTCAGCCCCCAAACCCCTCACAAATATACCTTTAGATACAGAAAGACCTCCCCAAATCCTCTCAGCGTGTTCCTTATAATCTAAAATCCCTTTTGCAGAAATGGTTTCATGCCACCATGTTATCAATGAAGCATCCCCACTGGGCCAGCTACACTATGACAGGTTCTTCACCTGTGTATTTTAAATGCTCAAGACAAATCTTCATCATAAGCAGGATCGTCTCCAGTTTTGGATGAGAAAACTAGGACTTAAAAAGGTTAAAATACTAGCCCAAGAGCATAGCCAGCCTGTGAATGGCAAGATTTGAATCCAAGTAAGCCTAACTCTAAAGTGTGTATTTTTCCCCCTTCCTCAGTCGGCTTAAGGTGAAATAGCAGACCTTAGGGCACAAATGGTCCGGAGAGAGGACACGCAAATTATAAAATTATTTCCAGTTCTAAAATTCCCAGTCTTTGATCTATATTCGCATTGAAGATTTTTAAGGTACCTGGCTGGAATCCTTTCCACAGGACCGGTTTTAGTTGGGGCGGAGGAAGGAGGGAGGGTGTGTAGATGAAGGTCCTGGTGCCCAGAGTTGACCCTGGAGAGGTAGTGTATAGCCTGAGGCCCCGAAACTTTGCCTATCTGATAAGTTTCTCTGCGTCCTCTGCTTTTTCTCTGGGAAGAAGGAACCTCTATCACATGTTCAAAACCATATCAGGTAGCCTGGGGGTTCCCAAGAAACAAGTGTTGGGAATGCCTTTAAATGCCAGCCTTGGACAAGCACACAAGCAACTAATTTAGCGTGCTGGTATCCAGGAAAGTTGCCCAGGCCACTCCACCGTGAGGAGGAAGGCCAACTCTGCCTGCCTACAAACAAGCGGCTCTGACTGCTCGGTTTTCCTTCTCTCCCCACATCATAATGGTCTTTTCTGATTCTCCAACTCCCTCCCTTGCAAAGGATTGAACAGAAATGAGGTGCCCATCTGTGAATAAAGCTCCTTCTTATAAAAACAACAAAAAGAGAAAAAGAAAAAAGGAAAAAGCTCCCAACTACTGTGAATAAATTGAAACAAAGAAAATGCCTCCTCAATTGGACCTTTTCCTGGACATCTGCCACTCTCTTTTCTCATAGAAACCAACCTGCTGAGTCATCTTGCTATCTTTACTATTTGGCTGAAGGCAGAAACAGGAGATTTCACCTGTAATGGCATAAATATTGTCTTCTAGGATGAGGCCAAAGTCAGACAAGGTTGGAACAGAAATCATTCCTCATAAAGGGGATCTGTTAAGTGGCCTATTAGTGCCATCTGCTGTACAATTCTAGAAAGCAAACATGGGGAATTCTCATATTAGAGCCTGAAGGGATTTACTTACTCATCTAACATCTGTTGAGTGTGTCCCACTTGACAAGCAGTGTGACAGGATTGAAGAGTGAATATGAAGCTATTATAAAGCCCTAGCTTTCTAAGGGTCACAGCCTCATGAAAGTGGAAGGGACTTAGACAAGTTGCCAGTTTATTTTGAGCTCCATAGGGGTATGTGTAAGATGGAAAGGAAGCAAAAAAAAAGTGACTATCTTTGGGTCAAAGGGGCACCCCATAAGGATTCTGATGGATGGCTAGGAATTCACCAGGCAGAATAAAGGTGCAGGCAAGAGGCATTACAAGCAAAGGGAGGAGTGTGGGCAAAGACCCTTAAGAACAAAATGACATTCCAATGATAACAGTTTAGTTTATATTCTTTGGCAATGAGGAGTAGCTTTTGACTGGTTTTGGGCAGGGCTGGCAATATGGTCGGACTGACATTTTACAAAGACATTCTGGCAGGGCACCTGAGTGGCTCAGTCGTTAAGCATCTGCCTTCAGCTCAGGTCATGATCCCGGGATCCTGGGATCAAGCTCTGCATCGAGCCCCACATCGGGCTCCCTGCTTGGTGGGAGGCTTGCTTCTCCCTCTCCCACTCCCTCTGCTTCCGTTCCCTCTTTCAGTGTGTGTCTCTCTGTCAAATTAATAAAAATAAAATCTTTAAAAAAAAAAAGACATTCGGGCAGCAAGGAAGGTGGAGAATAGATTAGAAGATTGCAGACAGGAAGACCAACTAACAAGCTTGTTGACAACAGTCCAGTTGACAAATAATACAGAGTTAAATTAAGGCAGAGACCCAGAGAAAGGAGAGGAAGGGATGAGTTTGAGAGATATCTCAAGAGAAAACCAATAGTATCTGATGTTTCATTGTCCAAGAAAGAGGGGTGAGGGAGGGGGAGGGAGAGAGAAAAATAGAGAGAGGGAGAGGTTGTTTGGTTGGGGTGACTAGAGAAGTTGGTGGAACAGGGAGTAGGAAGTAAGCTAATGATTTGTTTGGGAAAAGATGAATTTGAAGTGCTGTTGACTACCAACAAGGTAAATGAAAGGATGGAATTATGCTCAGGGATGATCTCATTCCATCTCTTTATTCCCAAAGGTGAAAATTAACCACTGGAGAAAGATTTTGCTCCCACTGTAGATACCTCTGCAAGTCACCTCCCTCCACTTTGGGTAGTCTGCCTGTGCCTCTGGTATTCAAAGGATTTTATCCTCCTTCAGAGAGTAAAAACATGGAAAAGCATGGCTAGCTTTGCAGTGAGAAAGACCCAGCTCCCTAATTCAACAGTTATATTACTTTAAGCAAAATACTTCTCTAAGGCTCATTTTCCTCATCTGTAAAATGAGGGCAACTTCTACTTTACATGATTGTTGTAGAGTTTAAAATAAAAAACACATACATAGGATCTGACATATCAGAAGTACGGAGCATATATGAGTCACTTTCACCCCTGTTATCATCAAAGGTCATGAGGAAGCTTCTGGCATGCTCTTACCTTCTATTGATAGCTGAATTAAGAAATGGCTTTTCATATTTCCAGCAAAAGTGGTCATCACACCATTATATTCCTTATGCATAAAATACTACAAGATAAATTTCTTTCAATATAAGTACTAGGAAGAAATTCCACTCTTTCGAAAAATGGTTTGCCTTTATTATTTCTCTGACAAGTTTTGAGCTAAATTGGGTACTTGCAGTTAAGTCCACTGGCCTTGTGAGCTAGTATATTTGTTTGTTTCTATTATGAAAGTAATAGGTGCCATTTTTTGAGGCATTGTGCCACGTGCTTTACTTTCATTACTTCACTTAATTTTCAAACAACCTTTTAAGTCTTTACCACGATTTTGCAGAAGAGGAAAAAGGAAAGCAGGTCTGCCTGACTTCCAACACCATTGCTCTTAACCTCGACGCTGTATTAGCGTTTTACACTTGGTTATTTGATTGCATTCAGTTTATTTTCTCTCTCTCTCCCTCTCTCCTTTCTTTCAGAGATACAATAACAAATACATAGGTGCCAAACCAGGCCACGACAAAGGAAAAGTTTTGTTATAGGTGGTGGGGCTCTCGTGTGATTTTTTTTTTAATCTAATGCTATAATTGCCAAGATATTATCAGTTCAATAGATGAAGCCATTAGAACATACAAAATCTCGGGGCGCCTGGGTAGCTCAGTGGGTTAAAGCCTCTGCCTTCGGCTCAGGTCATGATCCCAGGGTCTTCAGATCGAGCCCCGCATCGGGCTCCCTGCCGCTTCCTCCTCTCTCTACTCGTGATCTCTGTCTGTCAAATAAATAAATAAAATCTTAAAAAAAGGGGGGGGGGTAACAACAAAGTGAAACTGAGGCCGCCGGTCGCTAAACTCGGAACTCTGGAATTCCGATGTCCCACCCCATCACCATCAGGTAGCGGGCCAGCAAGCCACAGAACCCCCCCTTTCCTTGTGCACAGAGGAAAACTAAGGTCCTGCGAGCGGCCGGGGCCTGGCCTGCCCACGCCTCAGTGACAGCCTGGTGCGTCCACCCTTGACGGTGCAGCGACGGGAAATTATCCAGTTGCAGATTCCCATCGCTCCAACGCTCAGTTCCTCCGTGAAGAAGAGCACCCAGAGGGCCCTCTCTAAGACTACTCACCCAAAGCCCAGGGCGGCAGGAGGCAGGCCTTGAACAGAAAGGGGGAAGTACGACGACCAATCCCGAAGGTTCGGTTGCGCTGAGAGCGACCAACAGGATAGGGCAGAAGACCCCCTCCACCCGCCTCAAAGATGCCATACTTTCACTTGGAACTCGCGAGATCTTCACTCAAGCTGTTCGATTGGTTGAAAGACGCAGTTTGATAGTTACGCCCACTGCTTCCTCGGATCCCTGATTGGTCTTCTGGAGAAGAAGGACTCTCACGTCAACGAGTTTCCCCGGTGCCCATTGGTGGATGAGGCGGGGCTGCCAGCGCGCGGGCGCCGGCGCGGGCGTTCGAACCCGCGCTTGGTGGCGTTACCATGGGGATGCGGCCCGGCCGGCGCCTCAAAAGCTGGTGAGTTGACAGCACGCCCGCCAACTTGGGGCTCTCCTGTCGGCATTGTCTTTTGCCCTCAGACAGGGTTGACCGAGGGAGAACTGGGAGGCCACTGAGGTGAGAAATGGTGGGGAGAACCGGGGAGGAGTGGGGTAGGCCTCTGCCCCGCGGGAGAGGGCACTCTGGACGCCTGCCGAGCGCGAGAGGAGGCGGCGGTTGCAATGAAACCGGGGTTTGGCCTCGCCCGGTGGTTCGAATGCTCACCTACTTTCCTACCCTTCATCTCCTTATCTCTGCCTTTTCTTCAGTGATTCTCTCGAATGCTACTTCTCTCACGAAGCCTTTCTGAGTCTCGAAATCTTGCCTTTGAACCGATGGCCCTGAGTGGAACCTTTCTTAGAGCACTTCTCTTCGGCCTTGGGTTATTTGTGTACTTCCGTGAGCCCCGTTCTCCTCGTTCCTCCCTTTTCATTTAGAGGTCTTTGAGGCAGAGCGACGTCTTTCATTCCCAGTGTCTTACACATAGTAGAGTTTTCAGGAAATTTTTGTTGAGTTGAATTTAATTCACCAGAAATAGATTGGATTCCTCTCTGTGCACTGCCCTGTTTTCCCTCCCATTTAGAGGGTTTATTGTTGTTGTTATTATTTTTATGGGAATAGAGAGAGGGTACCCTAATCTCATATTCGGAAGGGCCAGAAAGTCCACCGTGGGCCTTTCCACTGTTTGTGAGAAGGAAGATCTTTTTGGAATGCTTGCTACAACTCTTCTGGCATTTGTGGCTTTTAGTCTTAATATCCCAGTGCTTTTATTAAACTCCTTAATGAATCTTTGCTTAAAACAAACCATTCTGTTGTTGCTGAATGCCAAGAGTATCTCAGTTTCTTAGTGACCCACAGCTATTGTCACATTTTAAGAGTGCTGTGAAACGGTTTTGAAGCATTTTTTTCCTTTGTATTTTCCTTGTAGTCTCTGTGCTTCAGGTGCATGTAACAGCTGCTCTGGTAGCTATCCGTTGGTCAGCTGTTGTGATAGAAGTGCATTGCTAAGGCTGTCGTTTTGTCAACTCATGAGACTATATAAGGCCAGTCGAGATTGTTGATGATTCTCATGTGAAATTCATAGCTCAGTGATGTTTTTAACAAAAGGATTGGAAAAGTCAGGTATATTAGCTATGTTATTATTATCTTAGTTTGACCACAACCGTATAGCTAAACTGCAGATCTGTGACATGTAATAGAAATTGGATTGGAGGGCACCTGGGTGGCTCAGTGGGTTAAGCCGCTGCCTTCGGCTCGGGTCATGATCTCAGGGTCCTGGAATCGAGTCCCACATCGGGCTCTCTGCTTGGCAGGGAGCCTGCTTCCCCCTCTCTCTCTCTCTGCCTGCCTCTCTGCCTACCTGTGATCTCTCTCTCTGTCAAACAAATAAATAAATAAAATCTTAAAAAAAAAAGAAATTGGATTGGGGATTCAGGGTTTGTCTTTGGCTCTGTCTCTATTCACTTACTGTGGCTGGCTTTGCAAGTCATTTAGCCCTTTTAGACATCACTTTTTCCAGCACAAAGTGTTGAATTAGATTAGAATTCCTGTGGCTCTATCAACTTAGTCAAGCAACTTTTTTGTTATTTTTTTTATATTTTATATTTTATTTTAATATATATAAATTTATATTTATATTTATATAGATATATAAAATATATTTTATATTTATATTTATAAAAACTGGTTATTTTTTAAAATTCCAGTATAGTTAATATACAGTATTATTAGTTTCAGATGTACAATATACTGGTTGAACAATTCTCTACATTACTCAGTGCTCATAATTGTTCTCTTAATCCCTTCACCTGTTCACCCATTCCACCCACCCACCTCCACTCTGGTAACTATCAGTTTATTTTCTGTATTTAAGAGTCTGTCTTTGGTTTGTCTCTTTTCTTTGTCCATTTGTTTCTTAAGTTCCACATGGGTGAAGTGAGAAAGCATTTGTCTTTCTCTGACTTCTTTCTTTCTTTTTTTTTCAAAGATTTTATTTATTTATTTGACAGACATAGTGAGAGAGGGAGAAGCAGGCTTGCCTTCGAGCAGGGAGCCCAACTCGGGGCTCCATCCCAGGACCTTGGGATCACAACCTGAGCCAAAGGCAGATCTATCGACTGAGCCACCCAGGCGGCCCCATCTGACTTATTTCACTTAGCTTTTTACCCTCTACATCCATCCATGCTGTTGCAAAATGGCAAGATTTCATTTTTTATGGCTTCATAATATTCCATTGTATATATCTTCCATCTTCTTTACATGTTCATCTATGAATGAATAGTTGGGCTGCTCGCTGTTGTAAGTAATGATGCAATAAATAATGCTGCAATAAACATAGGGATGCATATATACTTTTTTTTTCTTTTGAGAGAGTGCATGTGCAAAGAGGGGAGGGGGAGGGGTAGTAGGGGAGGGAGAAAGAAACTACCCCCCCCCAAAGATTGTATTTGTTAGGGGCACTGGGTGGCTCAGAGGGTTAAGCCTCTGCCTTCAGCTCAGGTCATGCTCTCAGGGTCCTGGGATCGAGACCCACATTGGGCTCTGTGCTCAGCAGGGAGCCTTTAAAAAAAAAAGATTGTATTTGTCAGAGAGAATGCATGTGCACGAGAGAGCGAGCATGCACGGGGTGCGGGGGTGGAGCAGGACGCAGAGGGAGAAGCAGGCTTCCCACTGAGCAAGGACCCTGGATCATGACCTGAGCCGAAGGCAGACACCACCCAGGCCTTCTGAGAAAGAAAATCTTAGGCAGGCTCCACACCCAGTGTGGGGCCCAGTGTGGGGCTCAATTTCACGACCCTGAGATCATGACCTGAGCAGAAATCAAGAGTCTGTTGCTTAACGGACTGTGCCACCCAGGTGTCCCTATTTTCAAATTAGTGTTTTTATATTCATACTCATATGCACCAGTTTGCATTCCTCCCAACAGTGCACCAGAGTCCTTTTTCTCCCTTCACCAACACTTGCTGTTTCTTGTGTTTTTTTAATTTAACCATTTTAGCAGATGTAAGGTGATATCTTTTTGTGGTTTTGATTTGCATTTCCCTGATATTAGTGATGTTAAGGATCTTTTCATGTGTCTGTTGGCCATCTATATGTCTTCTTTGGAAAAATGACTGTTCATTTCTTCAAGCAATTGGTTATTGATGTCAGGTGAACATCACATGTTCAGCCTTCCAAGGACTGTACAGCTGAAACTGATAGCTGCCATTTATTGAGCATTTACCCTGTGCAAAGCACTATATCAGGGCTTTATATAAATATTACATTTTTCTTAGCATAGTACATCAATGTACTGCCTACATAGCATTTCATTAAAAGCTTTTGGTTTATGTTATTAATTTAAGTCTTTAGCTGTTATGTGTCTTAATACAGTGTCTGTGGGGGCAAACTAGGGCATGATCCTCTCATCTTCTGGTTTAGGAGAAATAGTAGTTTCTTTGGGCTGCCATTTCATTGTTTGTAAAGTAAGATGTTGAACTCTTCTCAGTCCCTTACAAATTAACTGATCAATTAATCCACTTTCTTGTACTGCCTTAGCAAACCTGTTCATAATTTTTTTAAACCTGTTCATAATCTGTGCAGAGTAAATCCTCAACGAATTTTTTGTTAAATGACTAATAGAGTTTTTCTCATACCTTGAGTGTTGAGAATAAGTATTGTGGACATTGTATACTTCCCTAGTTATTGTCTTAAGGATTTTGATGGATTCTTCAATAGGCATAAACTAATAATAGGTACCATTTGTATTGGGAAAACTCAGTCTTCCACCATAAGGCAGATGCTTAACCAACTGAACCACCCAGGTGTCCCTCAAAAATGATTTCTTTTTTTTAAATTTTTTTAAAGATTTCATTCATTTATTTGACAGAGATCACAAGCAGGCAGAGAGACAGGCAGAGGGAGAGAGGAGAAAGCAGGCTCCTTGATGAGCAGAGAGCCCGACGCGGGGCTCGATCCTAGGATCCTGGGATCACGACCCGAGCCGAAGGCAGAGGCTTCAACCCACTGAGCCACCCAGGCGCCCCTCAAAAATGATTTCTTGAGTGACTGGATGGAAGGTTCTTGTTGGAGCTGTGACCATAGCTGTGTCCATAGCAATTCATTTGAGAAATACAATCTTGTTTCATTTTATTGCCAAAGGAGCAGTGAGTCAGGGCACTGACTCTGATAGAATTTTCCTGAGCAATCAAATTAACCTGATACAAAAGTTTCTACCATCTATAGCTATAAATGGTATCAAATGCTTTTGTATAGTTTTGGTTTTTTTTAAATTTATTTATTTGTCAGGGAGAGAGAGAAAGCAAGCGAGCGAGCACAGGCAGACAGAGTGGCAGGCAGAGGGAGAAGCAGGCTCCCCGGCGAGCAAGGAGCCCAATGTGGGACTTGATCCCAGGATGCTGGGATCATGACCTGAGCCAAAGGCAGCCGCTTAACCAACTGAGCCACCCAGGCGTCCTGCTTTTGTATAGTTTTAAAAATAGTGTAGGGATATTTATTCATTAAATAATTATTGAATGTTACTTATTTCCAGACACTGTTTTAGAAACTGGGGATAAAAAAGATGAATAAGACACGTTTCTTTACCACAAGGAAATCATATATTCTAGTGGAGGAAATAGACACCCTCATAGATAATTATTACAGAATGTAACTGCAGTGATAGAGACATGCAAAAGGTATGATATGAACATATAAAGGACTTCCAGCCACGTACAAGGAGATCAGAAAAGACTTCATTTATGCTTTAATCATTGGGTAAGAAGTAGGCAGGTAAAATGAGGTTTGATGAGATGGGAGGAGACCATTTAAAAGCGCAACGTGAATAAATCCACAGAGAAAACAGTCTAAGAAGTTGACTAAACTGGAAAGAGGAGGGGCCGGACCATAGGAAACTTTGTAGGTGTGCTAAGGAGCTTGAATTTCGCCCTTTAGATAGGTGACAGGATGACAATGAAGGGTTTTAGATAGAGAAGGGTCATGGTCAGAACTGTTCTTTCTAAACACTGGTCGACTGTAGTGTAGAAGTTGGTTTGGAGAGGGCAAAACTGGAGGCAGGCGGAGCAGTTAAGAGACATGTAATTATGTAGGTGAAAGGTACTGGGACTGAACCACCAAAGCTGTGGTGGTTGGAATGTGGATAGAGAGAAGACATTTTTTTTTTTTTTAAAGATTTTATTTATTTATTTGACAGACAGAGATCACAAGCAGGCAAGAGAGGCAGGCAGGGAGAGAGAGGAGGAAGCAGGCTCTCCGCGGAGCAGAGAGCCCGATGCGGGGCTCGATCCCAGGACCCTGGGATCATGACCTGAGCCGAAAGCAGAGGCTTTAACCCACTGAGCCACCCGGGTGCCCCTAGAGAGAAGACATTAACAAATACTTGTTTTTAAATAGACTGAACCTGTTGATTAATTCTGGGATTAAAGCAGAGGAAAGGAATCTAGGATGCTTCTTACTTTAGCTCTGAGTCGTTGGTGGATGATAATTGTCACTTACCCACGCCCATGCCACTATCAAGGAAAAAAGGTGGAGGGGCAGTTTTGTGGAGAGGTCATGAGTTTGGTTACTGATGAGCAGTTTAGATGCCTAATCATGGAAACATTTTGATAATGATCCCAGCGTGTTTTTTGCTGCAATACACCTATAAGATTGTCGATTTTATTGTGAGGTGAACTAAAGTTACACTGGAATTCTAGGAGCATCCAACTAATAATAATGTACAATATTAAGGCCAGAAAGACTCTAGGTGAGGTTTCACCAGCAGTGAGGAACAGTCTTTTTTTTTTTTTTAAGTGTTTATTTGTTTAACAGAGTGCACACCTACAAGCAGGGGGATAGGGAGAAGCAGGCTCCCCGCTGAGCCAAGAGCTGGACACCAAGGCTCCATCCCAGCTCTCTGGTATCATGTCCTGAGCAGGAGGCAGCCATTTAACTGACTATGCCACCCAGGCATTTTGAGGAGCAGTCTTTTAAGTTAGTTACCTGCTTGTGTTGAGATTTGATTGGCGTAGAATTGCATAGCCAACATATCAAATTCATATAGTTGGTTTTTGTTTTTTGTTTTTTTAGGATTTTATTTATTTGAGAGAGAGAGAGAACACAAGTGGTAGGGGGGTATGAGCAGAGGGAGAAGCAGACTCCCTGATGAGCAGGGAGCCAGACTCTAGGATCCATCCCAGTACCCTGAGATCATGACCTGAGCCCAAGGCAGATGCTTAACTAACTGAGCCAGCCAGGCACCCCTCATATAGCTGTTTTTGATTATCTATGCCCTGGTTTCTTCATTTTTAAAAAATTTTTTTAAAAGATTTTATTTATTTTTTTTGACAGAGAGAGATCACAAGTAGCCAGAGAGGCAGGCAGAGAGAGAGAGGAGGAAGCAGGCTCCCCGCCGAGCAGCGAGCCTGATGCGGGGCTCGATCCCAGGATCCCGGGATCGTGACCTGAGCTGAAGGCAGCAGCTTAATCCGCTGAGCCACCCAGGCGCCCCTCATATAGCTGTTTTTGATTACCTATGCCCTGGTTTCTTCATTTTTAAAAAGGGAGGTGATAATTGCCTTGTATCACAACTCTTGGAAGATTAATTAGGTAGCACAATTAATTACATATTTTAATAATTTAGATCCCAGTGAATGGAATTATTCTTTGAATTTTTCATTGCTTTTTCAGCATCATTTTTTCTTAATTTTTAAAAAATTTATTTTTTAAGTAATCTCTACACCCAAGTTGGGGCTTAAACTCAAGACCCTGAGACTAAGAGAATTTTTATTTGGACTCTACATGATTTTTTTTTCATGTTATTTGTTTCAGGAGTACAGGTCTGTGATTAATCAGTCTTACACAACACCCAGTGCTCACCACAACACATACCCTCCCCAATGTCCATCACCCAACCACCCCCCATCCTCTACCCCTCTCCCCTCCACCAATCCCCCGTTTGTTTCCTAAGATTGAGTCTCTTACAGTTTGTCTCCCTCTCTGGTTTCTTCTTGTTCGATTTTTTTCCCTCTCTTCCCCTATGATCCTCGGCCTTGTTTCTTAAATTCTGCATATCAGTGAGATCATATGATAATTCTCCTTTTCTGATTGACTTATTTCACTTAGCATAATATTCTCTAGTTCCCTCCACCTCATTGCAAATGACAAGATTTCATTTTTTGATTGCTGTGTAATATTCTAGTGTGCATGTGTGTGTTTATATATATATATATATATATATATATATATATATATATATATCACATCTTTTTTAAACATTCATCTGTCAGTGGACATCTGGGCTCTTTCCATAGTTTGGCTGTTGTGGACATTGCTGCTATAAACATTGGGGTGCAGGTGCCCCTTTGGATCACTACATTTGTATCTTTGGGGTAAATACCCAGCAGTGCAATTACTGGGTTGTAGGGTAGCTTTATTTTCAACTTTCTGAGGAACCTCCATACTGTTTTCCAGAGTGGCTGCACCAGCTTGCATTCCCACTAACAGTGTAGGAGAGTTCCCCTTTTCTCTTCATTCTTGCCAACATCTCTCATTTCCTTAGTGGTTAGTTTTAGCCATTCTGACTGGTGTGAGGTGGTATCTCATTGTGGTTTTGATTTGTATTTCCCTGATGCTAACTGATATTGAGCACTTTTTCATGTATCTGTTGGCCATTTGGATGTCTTCTTTGTAGAAATGTCTGTTCAGGTCTTCTGCCCATTTCCTGATTGGGTTATTTGTTCTTTGGTGTTGAGTTTGATAAGTTCTGTATAGTTGGATTCTAGCCATTTGTCTGATATGTCAGTTGCCAATATCTTCTCCCATTCTGTTGGTTGTCTTTTGTTTTCGTTGACTGTTTCCTTTGCTGTGTAAAAGTTTTTTATTTTGATGAAGTCCCAATAGTTCATTTTTGCCTTTGTTTCCCTTGCCTTTGGAGATATGTCTAGCAAGAAGTTGCTTCAGCCAAGGTCAAAGAGGTTGCTGCCTGCGTTCTCCTCAAGGATTTTGATGGCTTCCTGTCTCATATTTAGGTCTTTCATCCATTTTGAGTCTATTTTTGTGTGTGGTGTAAAGAAATGGTCCAGTTTCATTCTTCTGCATGTGGCTGTCCAATTTTCCCAACACCATTTTTTGAAGAGACTGTCTTTTTTCCATTGGACATTCTTTCCTGCTTTGTTGAAGATTAGTTGGCCATAGAGTTGAGGGTCAATTTCTGGGTTCTCTATTCTGTTCCACTGATCTGTGTGTCTGTTTTTTGTACCAGTACCATACTGTCTTGAGGATTACAGCTTTGTAATAGAGTTTGAAGTCCAGAATTGTGATGCCACCAACTTTGGTTTTCTTTTTCAACATTCCCTTGGCTATTCAGATCAGGGTCTTTTCTGGTTCCATACAAATTTTAGGATTATTTGTTCTAGTTCTGTGGAAATAGATGATGATACTTTGATAGAGATTGCATTGAATGTATAGATTATTCTGGGTAGACATTTTAACAATATTTATTCTTCCAATCCATGAGCATGGAATGTTTTTCCATTTCCTTGTGTCTTCCTCAATTTCTTTCATGAGTATTCTATAGTTTTCTGAGTCATATCCTTTGCCTCTTTGGTTATATTTATTCCTAGGTATCTTATGGTTTTGGGTGCAATTGCAAATGGGATCAACTCCTTAATTTCTCTTTCTATTGTCTCGTTGTTGGAGTATAGAAATTCACCTGATTTCTGTGCATTGATTTTATAACCTGCCACTTTATGAGTTCCTGTATGAGTTCTAGCAATTTTGGGGTGGAGTCTTTTGGGTTTTCCACATAAAGTGTCACGTCATTTGAAAAGAGTGAGGGTTTGACTTCTTTGCTGATTCGGATGCCTTTTATTTCTTTTTGTTGTCTGCTGAGGCTAGGACTTCCAGTACTATCCTGAATAGCAATGGCAGTAGTGGACATCCCTTCCGTGTTCCTGACCTTAGGGAAAAAGCTCTCAGTTTTTCCCCATTGAGTACTCACTGTGGATTTTTCATAGACGGTTTTTATGATACTGAGTTATGTACCCTCTATCTCAACACTGTGAAGAGTTTTAATCAAGAAAGGATGCTGTACTTCGTCCATTGCTTTGTCTCCATCATATGGTTCTTGTCCTTTCTTGTATTTATGTAGTATATCACATTGACTGATTTGTGGGTATTGAACCTTCAGCATCATCCTTTAGAAATAATTCCTGGTACCATTTTGGCCACAGTTCCCAAAAGGATGTAATTTTGACTAAAAGAATCTATGTCATTTTAGTAATTTATAAAAACGGATTATTAAAAAAAACGGATTATATAATAGGGGAATCTGGCAGTCTGTCAGTGGAGCATTGACTCTCCATCTTGGGGTTGTAAGTTTGAGTCCTATATTCAGTGTAGAGATTACTTATAAATAAAATCTTTCTTTCCCCTAAGATCTGTTTATTCATTAGAAAGAGCACATGCATGAGCTCAGGAGAGGGGCAAAGGGAGAGAGGGAAAGAGAATCCTCAGATTTCCCGCTGAGTGTGGAGCCACACACGGGGCTCCAAGATCATGACCAGAGCAGGAAATGAGTCAGCCATTTAACTGAGTGAGCCACCCAAACACCCCTAAAAATAAAATCTTTAAAAAAAAAACTGATTATAATAGTTATTCTTCCAGTGAAACACATGAAGATGTATTTTGTTGAAAGTATTTTATAATTACAAAATAGCAAAAATCTGCAAGGGACAATTTATAATTGGAGTAGACCAGGATTTTAAAATTAAAGCACTGAATTTAAACCCAACATTGGTTACCACCTTATCCTGTAAATTCTTAAAAAATTAAACCTCTGTATTTAGAGAGAGTAATACTTGTACTGTTTTCAGATAACTGAGTTCAGTTTTGTTAAGTTTATTTTTAGGTGATGGCTTCCATGATTTTTACCAAACTTAGAAACTTAATAAGCTCATAGTGGGGCTTTGGAAAGAAATTGCAGTAATTGCAAACTATTAGCTACTTAATCATAAACTTAAAACTTTTCTTTTTCCACTGAAAAAAGAATCTCTCAAAAACTGCTTTTGGGTATAACTCACATGATTGGTATCGCAAAGTCCACATCTAGCCCTAAGAATTCCATTAAGTGTCATATATTCTCATTCCTTTGCAGCTGTTGTTTTGAGCAGTTGTTTAGTATCACTTGTCTTCTCTTGAGATCACTGGTCTATAGATAGAATAATCCCTAGAGTTCGAAATAACTAACTCCCTTGTTGGGGGAAAAGTATGCTGTATCATTCACCTTTTAATCTTCCAATGATAATACTGAATTGCTTATGTTATTATTAGGGACCTTATGCCTAACATGGGGTACAGAAACATTTTAATGAAAATTGATTGATAATGTTGGATTTGTATTATATACATTTCTAATGGTACAGTGGACCCTAATGACTTTGTTAACAATCCCCTAAAAAGTGATCATTGTTGGTGTGTCCTACGGCTGAATGAGTTGAAAATTTATGAAATTTATGAAAATTATTTACACACTAAAAGCCACTGAATTCACTTTAATTGGGTATATTGTATGCTTTGTGAATTAGATCTCAGTAAAGTTGTTTTATATTTTTAAAAGTGGTCATTGTCACAATTTAGGGGAACTCGGGTGAAGAAATATTTCTTGGCAATCAAGCTATTTTAGTTGGGGCACTGGGGTAGCTTAGTCAGTTAGACGTCTGTTTGGTTTTTTTTTTTTAAAGATTTTATTTATTTGACAGAGAGAGACACAGCAAGAGAGGGAACACAAACAGGGGGAGTGGGAGAGAGAGAAGCAGGCTTCCCACCGAGCAGGGATCCCAATGCAGGGCTCAATCCCAGGACCCTGGGATCACAACCTGAGCTGAAGGCAGACACCAGTGACTGAGCCACCCAAGCGCCCCATGGATGCCTAACTCTTGATCTCAGCTCAGGTCATGATCTCAGGGTCCTGAGTTCAAATCCCATTTTGGGCTCCATGCTGGGCGTGGAGCCTACTTTAAAAATAAAAAGCTATTTTTGTCCTTTTATTTCCATACTCCTATAATAATAATTAGAGTATAATATGTTCCAATGCCTGCTGACCTTCCTATGTAGTCCCTTACTTTCAAGAACAGCATATTCATTTAAAACATATATAATTGAATATATAGAGAGTGGAAAATAAGAAGTTTAGCCTACAAAAGCTATATGACCTTGGGCAAGTCACTTATTCAGAGCTTTAGTTACCACATAAAATGAAAGTGTTCGACTACATCCTGGCTCTCAAACTCAGATGCCCACAGGGCTAACCAATTAATGTAAATTAATAAAGTTGGTTGGTTGGCATAAAGAAACCTGGAGCAGAGACCATGATATATAAGGTAGTATATGCTCTTCCAAAGGAAACAGACACAACTCAGTTTTCATCTGTTGACTTATCTTATTGTAGGCCCAATGTGACTACCTTATATTAATCTTCAAGAAAAGTAGAAACTGGATTATCTTTAATTGCTCTTGATTTTTAAATAGTGCAACTAATTCTAAAAAAAATTTAAACACTCTGTAAGCCAAACTGCAAAGTATAAAGGAATCCGTCATAGGCTAAATATTCTAGATTAGGTCAGCTGTTGACTACATGATTTCTATTGACCTGGCTAGCTGTAGAATTCCTTTTCTTTTCTTTTTTTTAATCTTATAGAAATACAGTGTATGGGGGCGCCTGGGTGGCCCAGTTGGTTGGGCAACTGCCTTCAGCTCAGGTCATGATCCTGGAGTCCCGGGATCGAGTCCCGCATCGGGCTCCCAGCTCCGCGGGGAGTCTGCTTCTCCCTCTGACCTTCTCAGCTCTCATGCTCTCTCTCACTGTCTCTCTCTCAAATAAATAAATAAAATCTTAAAAAAAAAGAAATACAGTGTGGTACATACCAAACAATAAATGTGAAACATTTATGTAGGTTATAAGGCATAATACAAAATGAATAAATATCTAAGACCTAACACATGATCTCCCTATGTTCTCCTATTGCATATTTCCCTACTCTCCCCTCAGAGGTAACCACTATTCTACATTTTGTGCTTAGATGCCTAAATAATATGTTGGATTTGCTTGCTTTTGAACCTTATAAATAACAACATAGTTTTCTAGGATTTGTTTTTCTCATGATGTTTCTGAGATTTGATAAGTTACTGAGTGTAGCTGTAGTTTGTTCTTTTATCATTATTATATAACATTCCTTTACATGTATATAGTCAGATTTATTTATTTTCCACCCAATAATATTCAGGTTATTTTCAGCTTTTGGCGCTTGTGAAGAGTGTCGTTATGAACATATTTTTATAGGCCTCCCGAACCATGTGCAAATGTTTTGTGAAGTATATACCTAGGAGTTGAGTTGCTTGGTTCTATGATATAGGAAGGCTCAACTTCATAAGATAGTTTTTCAGTATTACTGATTTAGCCCCATGATTCTTGATTCTGTAAGTTTTCCATAGCTCTCCCCTCTCTAATTTATTCTTTTCTTGCACAGTTCTTTTCCCTTGGTGGAGATAACCTGCTTCACTGACCCTCTATTTTCTTTGTTTCAAGAACTGTGTGTCCTCTGCCATTTCATTGAAGAACTTCTTTTCTAATAGAATATAATCATATTTAGAAGTAGATATTATCCTTTCACATTTCATAAATGTAACTTGCTAAATAAGACTTTATAAAAGCTTTTCTATACAGAAATATTTACTTACGGGGCGCCTGGGTGGCTCAGTGGGTTAAGCCTCTGCCTTCGGCTCAGGTCATGATCTCGGGGTCCTGGGATCAAGCCCCGCGTCGGGCTCTCTGCTCCGTGGGGAGCCTGCTTCCCCTACTCTCTCTGCCTGCCTCTCTGCCTACTTGTGATCTCTCTGCCTGTCAAATAAATAAATAAAATCTTTAAAAAAAGAGAAATTTTTACTTAAAACTTAATGGTCATTGAAAGATTTTTTATTTACTTGAGAGAGAACATGAGAGAGAGAGAAAGAGAGAGAGAGAGAACACAGGGAGAAGCAGGGAGCCTGATGTGGGACTCAATCCCAGGATCCTGGGAACATGACCTGAGCTGAAGGCAGATGTTCAACTGACTGACCCACCCAGGCCTCCCAAACTTCAATGGCCATTTAAAGAACTTTGTTATTTGTCATGTTCTATATAGGATTAGTTACATTTAAGTTCTTTTTACTGTATGCCTGTGTTTTTGGTTTTGTTTTGTTTTGTTTTTTTGCTGAGAATAAACTTTTTTTTTACATTTCTTTTCAGCGTAACAGAATTCATAGTTTTTGCACCACACCCAGTGCTCCATGCAATGGGTGCCCTCCATAATACCCACCACCTGGCTCCCCCAACCTCCCACCCCCCGCCCCTTCAAAACCCTCAGGTTGGGGGCACCTGGGTGGCTCAGTGGGTTAAAGCCTCTGCCTTCGGCTCGGGTCATGGTCCCAGGGTCCTGGGATCGAGCCCCGAATCGGGCTCTCTGCTCAGCGGGGAGCCTGCTTCCCCCTCTCTCTCTCTGCCTGCCTCTCTGCCTACTTGTGATCTCTCTGTCAAATAAATAAATAAAAATCTTAAAAAAAAAAAAAACCCTCAGGTTGTTTTTCAGAATCCATAGTCTCTCATGGTTCATCTCCCCTTCC
>PISX010015870.1:0-48131 GCA_004024625.1 Mellivora capensis
GCAGGCAGAGAGAGAGGAAGGGGGGAAGCAGGCTCCCTGCTGACAGAGCGCCCGATGTGGGGCTCGATCCCAGGACCCTGAGATCGTGACCTGAGCCGAAAGCAGAGGCCCTAACCCACTGAGCCACTCAGGCGCCCCCCTCAAGGTAACATCTTTAAAAAGCAGGACAAGGTTTTTCTTAATCCTTCTTGGCTGGTTCAGGTGCAGAGGCAGAGGAATGGATGAAATGACCTGACCCCCTCCCTTACAGTTTGAGGATTCAACTGGATGAACCGCCGAATCGCGCGGGACGCCACCCTTTTCAGCCACAGCCCGGAGTCCAGGAGCAACCCCGCGAAGGGTCAGGGTTAAAGAGGAGGGTGGGGCTGGTGCAGGGCGGCCCGGCCCCTGCCCGAGGAGCTGGCCCTTTAAGGCCGGGCCCAGGCTGGCTGGGAACAAAGACCCGGGAATGTGGGCTGGGCCGGCCTGCAGAGCCACCCAGCGTGAGTCATTTATATTTCTTGGGACTTGGGAATCCCTGGCTCTTGCCTCCTCCATCCTCTGGTCGTAGCCCTAGCCCCCTCCCCGAGCTGCCCCTGGCCCCCTGCTGCAACCTGCTAGTCCGGGCAGCCTCGAGCCCCTCCTTCCCTCCAGCCCGAATGCCCTCCACAGAGCTCCTGGCCCCTTTCCTCTGGCTCCTCAGAGCAGGGCCAGGGCCTGGGGGTTAGGGCTCTCGGCCTTGGGGCCCAGTTCTGCCTCGAGGCTTGGTACTTTGGGCCTCAGTTTCCACATCAATGACAGAAGAGGAAAATCCCATCTCTGGAGCTGGGGAGGCTATGGGGAGACAACTCATTCCATCTTTGTTTCTTCCCAAAGAAAAGAGGACTCCAAGCTCTTCTCATGTTTTCCTTCAGTCTGAAAAATCTCAGTGACTTTCAGTGACCCTCTCAGTATCTTCTGTCTTATTCAGGCCACCCCACTCAACCGGAGGACAGCAGCAGACCGAACCAGAGATTACAAAGTCCCTGCTTGAAATGCAGATACCTGTGGGAAAGGCAACCCATCAAATCAGGCTGGCCAATGACAGCTGAGCGCCAGGAGAACGGAGGCGGGTAGGAAGTTGGAACAGCGGTGGGTGTGGGGGCAGATGGGGTTAGATCCAGAGTCCCATGCTGGGGCACCACGGGGGTCTGAGCGCCAAGAGGACATGGATTTGCTGACCCAGGTGGGATGGAGCAGGGGGGCTTGGGGGACAGCCCAGATCCACTCCATAGTTTTCCCAGTTTGCCCACCTCCTGGGCCTGTCCCAGCACAATCACTTCCTCTCTCTTCCTTGTCCTCCCCTCTTGTTTCCACTCGGACTATCCTGCTTGCCTTGCCAGGTCCAGCTGGTATGGATTCCAGCCCTGGAAGTCAAGCTCCATTGACAAGCTCCATTGTTCTGCCAGACAATTATGGGTCCCTTCATCCTTGTTGACCTATCTTTTTGCTTCTTTACAAAACTTGAGTTGGATAGGAAAGGAAGGCCTGTTTTAACAGAAAAGTAAACAAACTTTTACATTGTTCATTGACGTTATGGTCAGTGGGCACCACAGGCTCCAAGAGATCATTCTGTCCTTTCATAGAAACAAGATTTCAAAGGGGTAAGTAACTGTCCTACCACAAAGCCATGGAATGTTTGGGACCTGGAGCCTGAGGCAGGCAGGGAGTGCCCTGCAGGGAAGGAGCGGCCCAGGAGATAGGGCCTTGTGGCAGCCAGGAGAGTATCACAGAGGGCACCCTGGCCCTGGATTCAGATCCTGATGCTACTACAAGCTGGAGGTATGAGCAAGCCAGTCGCCACCATGGGGCAGCTTTCTCCCATCTGTGAGATGAGGAGGGTTAGAATACACAATTTCTTGGGTCCCTCTGAACACAGAGTGATGTAGGAGTGGGGAAGGCCCCAGTCTGAGAGTCTCAGGGGTTGAGGACGTTCCCCCGAGAGAGAGGCAGAAGTCAGGCTGCTGTGGAGCAAGGCCCAGAGGCAGCCAATGAGTCACTTTGCCCCAGGCAGCTCAAGGGCACTGGTGACCCGCCACCAGTGAGTCATTTAGTGTCAGCCCTGAGAAAAGCCGTATGCGTGTCTCATCTCCTTGTGTATCTGCTCTCATACTCAACACTCCAGACAAAAGAGGCCCAGAGGAGCCCTTGCCCGTTGGCCCTTCTGTTGCTCTCAAAAGGACTGACCGTCCAGAAAGGCCAGGCCTCTCCTGAAAAGCAGATGGGAATGAGCCAGAAGGCTGGTTTGGGAAAGAGCAGATGCTGGCCCAGGAAGAATGATCTGCTTAAACATTTGGCTTGGGGTGGGCTACTACGTCAGTTTGCTTTAAATTAGATGCCCAAGATCCCTAATCCTCTGTCAGAATTAAGTTTGAGAGGGTGCCTCGGGTCCGTCTTAACTGTGCACAAACTCAGTTCCCTGGGAGACCCTAGTTGTTCCCACTGACAGAGGGCTTACCTCGCGCCTGGCAGAAGGTTAAACGTGGGACATGAGTCATCTTACTGAGTCCTCACGAGAACCCCGGGAAGCTGGTGAGGGCATGATCAGTGCAGTAGAAAACTGGAGGCTCAGAGAGCCCAAGTAACTTGCACAAGGTCACACAGCACAATTTGTGTCCCTGTTTTCTATGTGCCAGACCCTATACTGTGAATCCTTACTCCAGCACCTCCCAGAAGTTGAAGGCATACTCCCTACCTCCAAGGAGTTTAGGTTGGAAAGATAAAAGATGTGTATGAAGAGGAAAGAAGACAATTTGTCCCTAAAGATATATATGCATCTTGCTAAAAGGAGGTAGAACACCCTTAGCAAGTGAGACTTGCCTTTCAGCTTTCTTGAACCTACAGTGTCCCTGAGCCTTTGCCCAATGCAGCAGAAGTCAAAAGGCTTGGGTTCAAACTGGCAAGAGGTGACCCAGGAGGGGAAGGTAGGGTTGAGAGAGAGAGATTTGCACCCATACCTTTTGAATTTTGAGCCATTTGCATATTTGAACTATCGAACAGATAATAATAAATTTAAGACAAAAACAAATGTTCACCCTAACAAGGCCAATGGTTAAAATAAAGGGGAATCTTCTCCCTCTGTGGAATGGGAGTAATGTCTGCCCTGTTTAGCACAAAGCTGCTGTCTTTTTAACAATTTTAACATCAGTGAGATAAAGTGGGTGAGTGGACTTTGAAACTCGTAGTCAAATAGGAGATGGGAGAAAAATCTCTCCCACTCAGGATTACACTTGCACCTATGGGCCTAGAGGCGTTTTCAATAATATGTTGTGACTCAGGGCCTGTCCCAGCCCAAATTTCGAAGGAAGTCATCACTCTTCTTCCCAGCCATCCCTAAGGTCTTTGAAATGCCTCTCTCTGCCCACTTGGCAACCTCTGTCCTCACCCCAGCGAGCCTCACCTTCCAGCTGCCCCAGGCCCATCCGTCTGGGAGGGGAATTCTCAGACAAGCCCACCTCCACTGGGTCCCTGGGGTCTCTGCTGGGACTCAGTGGGGCAGGCCCTTGCCGCTGGCCCTCATCCACCCCTCTCTCTAGCCTGGTGGCTTGCTCCTCCTCCCACCCCCAGGAGGGGGCAGAGAGCTAACCCTTACTTATGACCGCTCACTTGGCTGGCCTGCCGGTGCCAGGCACAGTGATGTTCAGCAGCCCTGGGCCACACCAGATTACTCACTGTTCCCTGAACACACCCCACCCTTCCCGGCCTGCTCCTGCTCAGCTCTGGGACATAAGGCCTTTCTTTCCCATGCCCTCTCCACCCAAGCCTCCCCTCCCTTCTAGAACCTGTCCCTGGGCACGCCCTACCCAGACCCTGGACAAAGGCTGGCCTGCTTCATACTGGCCTAGGCTTTGTTTAGACCTTTCTAGATGGCTCCTCTTGCCACCTACTTTACTGTAGGGATTTCATCTTAGGTATACCTGGGTCTCCCCAGGGCCTAGCTCCGTGACTTGCCTGCATTCAATGCACAATAAAGGATGGTAACATTGAATTTTTTATTTGAAAGAGTTTGGTTTGTTTGTTTGTTTTCCTAAAAGGTAAAAAGAAAGGCTTTTTGAGGGTGGGATTTCATGCACAGTGACTTCTGGGAAGGGAGGGCAGAGGAGTAAGTGTTTGGACAGTGAATCTGCCTTTAAAAGAAAAGCCCCCAATCCAGGGATAGCCCTTTCCCCCAGGCTGGTATCTGGCCTCAGGGAGTGAATGACTCAGATTGGAAGCTGCCACTGATATTCAGGCCAAAACTGCGAGAAAGTCCAGACCCCTGAGGCCTCGGTCTGGGGCAAGCGCTCTGACCACGGGCGTCCTGTGCCAAGAGCAGTGGCTCTCACTCTTAAAAATCAACAGTTTCTTAAACCACCTCGGGTGAGGTGTCTTTTGCTTGCTATTCTGGTAATAATGATAATACCCAACTGACCCAGAAATCTCCTCCAAGCCTTGGGCGCAGGCTTGCTGAGAAGTTCCAGCCCTTGGCCCAGGCTGCAAACCCGGGCTTTAGAGCCCAAACACTGGCCACGTGAGCAGAGCGACCCCTTGTCCCTGGCTCTGCAGTTGACCACTAGGGCCCCCCCCTCCAGGAAATAGCTCAAGGAGCCCCAGGTTAGCGCCACCTGCCAGGGGCCTGGAGCCCAAGTGCTTTTTGATCCCTCTATGAGTTCAGGAGGTGACAGGGTTGCTTTCTAACAAAAGGGGGCTATATATAAAAGGAAGAGAGTGTGCGGGGAGGGACAGGAAGGCACAGAGGTTGTGATAGGAACCCCATGGGGCCTGTTTGCTCTTTCTTAGTAAGAGGTCACCTTGTCAGTGGCTTTCAGGAAACACTGTCATCTCAGTTAGGGTCCAAAGTTAATCATGGCTTTGCCACATAGAAATTTCCAAAGAATTTTTCTGCTCTCTCCCAATACCCTCGACGAAAGTACTTCCTGAATTAGCACCTTGCTCTGGGGCTTCCAGACATTCGCTCTAGGCCCTACTTTGACTTTGGGGTTCTCCGCAGCATTCCCCAGGCTTACCCCGCCCCTCTCCACTCTCCACTCCCTGTAAGCCTCTTCATCTTTCAAGGGCCAACAAATCGAGCTGAAATGTGAACAATAATAACGATAATGCTGTGGGCAAGACGTGACCCCCGTGACGTGGGTGGGAACAGTCCCGTTTTACAGGTGAAGTCACTGAGGCTCCACGAGGTCACCTGCCCAGAGTCACCAGATACTACGTACGGGATGGTTCTAGGGGCAATATCCTAAAGTGATATTCTCTCTTCTGTACGGGTGGTTCTTTCAGGGTGGTTCCTGGGGAAGCAGCAGCAGCAGTGCCTGGGAACTTGTGACAAATGCAAATTCTTGGGGTCCAGTCCAGACTGACTGAATCAGAAACTCAGGGGCGGAACCCAGCAATCTGTATTTTCAAGGGATTTCCCCCCTCGAGCTCAGGCTGGGTGGTCACTGGTCTACACCGTGCTGCCAAATGTCTTTACTGTCTTCTGAGCTCAGTGCTAGACCCTTCGGTAGTGATTCTGTCACTGAATTCTTTTTTTTTTTTTAAGATTTTATTTTTATTTATTAGAGAGCACACAAGCAGGTGGAGGGGCAGAGGGAGAAGCAGATTCCCCGCCAAGCGGGAGCTTGGTGCAGGACTCGATCCCACGACCCTGAGACCATGCCTGAGGCGAAGGCAGATGCCTAACCGACTGAGCCACCCAGGCGCCCTTGCCACTGAATTCTTTTAACAGTACCTGTTTTACAGAGGAAAGAATCGAGACTCAGAACAATTCAGTGACTTTGCCGGGGCTCACCGAGCCGTTAAGTATTAGAGCTGGGATTTGAATCCAGGCAGGCTCTGGAGTCTAGGTGCTTACCGGTGACAGCAATCTCTGGCAGCATTGGCCCTATAAACCTCTCAAGAGTGGACACTGAAGTATGTAGACATAACATATTTAGATCTTTCCACTGTACTTCATGTCGGCAGCCAGCATATCCGGCGGCTCCTGGCTACCCAGCACCCACTGCTGCCTAGTTGCTGTTCCTCCTGAGCCCGTTTATAAGAGTCTGATACGTTTACCCTTAAGTTCCCTTTATGTCTTCACTCAGTAACATTTATTGAGCCTTTCCTGGTCTTGTAGAACCTTGGATTTTGTGGTGGGTCCTATATCCAGATGGGAAGCCTAAACACAGGTAAGTGAAAATGGCTTTCAGAACCATGAATCCTAAAGCAAAATATCGTTCCACATGATGGTGTGTGTGCGGTTTTTTTTTTTTTTAAGTTTTTATTTATTTATTTGTCAGAGAGAGAGAGAGAGAGAGAGAGGGAGCGAGCACAGGCAGAGGGAGGCAGAGGGAGAAGCAGGCTCCCTGCCAAGCAAGGAGCCCGATGTGGGACTCGATCCCAGGATGCTGGGATCATGACCTGAGCCGAAGGCAGCCGCTCAACCAACTGAGCCACCCAGGCGTCCCTGTGTGTGCGTTTTTAAGGTCCCCACTAGATTACACATAAAAAGATTTTGTTTATTCATTTGAGAGGGAGAGAGAGCACAAACAGGGAGAGGGGCAGAGGTAGAAGGGAGAAGCAGCCTTCCCACTGAGCAGGAGCCTGACTTGGGGCTCAATCCCAGGACCCCAGGATCATGATTTGAGCCGAAGGCAGATGCTGAATTGACAGAGCCACCCAGGTGCCCCTGTCCCCACTAGATGATGAGCTTCCCAAAGGTGAGGATGATTTCCTTGGGCTTTCAGGCGATTAGAGTCAGAAGCAGTAAAAGCTGTGCCCACAATCTGGCGACAGTCCAGGTGAGGAGACCTCGTGAAGCAGATCCTATCTAACATCGAGGTGGGAAAAGGGAAGGTGGTGCCTTTCCCACCCCACCCAGGCCTGCCGGGAGAGCCTGCCAAGATCCTACTCAGTTTAGTTCAACAAACATGTTTTCAGCCCCTATCACGTGCCAGGCATCTAGGACACAGCAGAGATCCCTGTCTTCCCTGTATCCCTGTTCTCTTAATCCCTAAAATGACAGGGCTTAGCAGAGAGTAAAGTGTATAAAGGTGGTGTGGGGTGGGGGTGGGGGGGGCGTGGCAGGGAAGCCAGGAGATAAAAAGACCTTTTCAATCCCACCCCAGCAGATCAACAGTTATGGGAACGAGGACTCAATCTGTCTTGTTCCCAGCTGTATCCTGAGCCTGGCACCTAGTCCCGCATGCTGAATGAACAAATAAATGATGCTCTTGTCACCCCTGTCTTCATTCAATGGGGCTTGAGAGGCAGAAGCATGGTGAATTGTGCTCCACGGGTCTCTCTCTTCTTTGGAGCCCCTTATATGGGCATGTCGATTCCTAACCCCTCTCTGTCCTCCCTACAACTTTAACGTACACCTGTGTGTGTGTGTGTGTGTGTGTGTGTGCTGTCCCTGTGGTTGCAGTGCCTGGGTCCTGGCATAGATGAGACCAGCTGCTTGCAAGGAACGATGCTGTTACATTCCCTACAGCCCCAAAGGCAGATGGGATCAGCATAGAGACAGGAGTCCCCAGAGCAGAGCCCTAGGGACCCCAGCCAGGGTGGAATCCACTGTCAGGGGTCTGCCAGCCCTGTGTCACTGCATGCTGATGGCTTCAGCCAGTCCAAAGAGATCTCCCAGCCTTCTGGGAGACCTGCAGCCCAAGCCCCCGGGAAGCCCCGCTCTGCCGCTCAGGCCCTGCAGGTGCAACAGACCCCACCTGACTTCTCACACCTGCTCTCCCTTCCATCCTCAAGATCGGAATGTAGAAGGGGGGAACCAACATCACACATTCTCACCATTCCCAGCTCCTGCACTCTGAGCAACAGCTCGGACACCAGGGGCCAGGGGCTGGGGAAATGGAGGTTGAGCAAATGGTTGGCCTTGAGCTTGGAGCAGAAGGGAGCCTGGCTGACATTTCTTCTCTCCGTGGCCTGGGGCCAGTTGTGCCGCCTCCCTGTTTCTCCAGCTTCTTCCTTTGGAGAACGAGAGGATCCCCTCCTCCTCCCTCATTGTGATGACCTAGATCCTGGTCCGGGTCTATAGACATGGAAGGAACGAACTTAGGCGGAACTCTGCCAAACCCTTAGCAAAAACGTCAGCGGGTCCAGGCCGGTTCTCACCCCGCCCTCAGGCATTCTCTGGAACTAGATCCACTGTGGGTGCTGAACAGATTAAACAGCCCAAGTTCTAGAAGTTTTCCAGACTTATGGCCTCTCCCCTAAGAGCTGCATCTGTTCCTAACTCACCATGTTCCAGTCACTCTTCTGAGGGTTTCTAAGCATTTTCTCCCTTCTCATAGAAACCTTATGGGAGAAGCACAGGTTCAGAGGGACTAAGTCACATGGAGTCACACAGCTAGAGAGAGGGGAGCCCGAATTTGAACCCAGGTCTGTCTGAGGCCAGAGCTCTAACTCTTAAACACTGTGTTGCTCTGTGAGCTTCTGCTTAGCTTTGGAAGGCCAGATCGCTGAGGAAATTTTTCCTCTGGTGCCTGACACAGCAGTAGTGTGTGCTGGGGCAAGGAGGAAGGAGAAAGGAAGGAGGAAGGGAGGGATGGCAGGAGGAAAGACAGGCAGGCCGGCTAGCCCTGCCCTGAGCCGCTGGCCAGGACCCATCCTGGAAGGACCCTTTCAGAGCCCGGGGCAATGCCCCAGGGCAATGAGGCAGCCACTGGGTCACTGCTGTGCCCTCACTCCCTTTCTAAAAATACGAAGGGCACGGGCTGTTCAAGGCTACCAAACAGATATCCAGTTGCTCTCTGGGGTCAGTGGTATACGGGCTGGATCCTGCCACCCGGCACCTGCTTCCTCTGGGCCCCCTGCCCGAGAGCCAACCCTGGTCATCCCTGGGGCTGTTTACTGCAAGACAAAGTCCAGTTCTGCAGCCTAGGCCCCGCCCAGCCTCACCCCTGGTGAATGGTGGGGCACCGGGACATTTGTGGTGTCTTTTCCCCTCAGCCCAATAGAGCAATCACTTTGTTGCTGGGGTTCCTTTCCTACGGCCATCAAATAGAGGGGCAATCAGTCTCTCTGGCCCCTTTGGAACTGGAGCAGCAGCCGGATTCCAGGATAAGGATAGTGGCCTCTGATAACCCCTGGAGTCAGGCTTCAGCACTGCCCCTCCCTCACTATGGGACCCGGGACCTCGGTTAGCCACCTATGAAAAATGGGCATCACATGATCACAAAACAGTGCTAGCATTATCCGATTTTTAGGTGAATCTGAGAAGCTATGGACTAAATGGGAACAGTGTTCTCTCTAGTATTCTCTCCCTTTTTGCTTTCTCTGTATTTTAAAATATTTCCTCAATGAGCCTCAGCGAACAATAAAAGAGAATGAACAATGAGTAGTAAAAGAAAAAAAATGTTAAAACCACCACCACATCACTGGTGTTGAAGTGTTTGTCCCGACTTATAGGACAGTTTGAGGATGATGTTTATGAAAGTGGCTTGCAGACTTTGAAGTGCTTTGCAAGTGTCTGGGGTTTTTAATATAATCACACCCATGGGCACTTTGGAACAGCAAAGGTGGGTAGGGGATAATTTGCCTCCACCTCCGCACCAGGAGATGCTGTATCTGAGAAGTCCCGCCCTGGACCTCGTGGGCTCTAGCCTCACTGTGTAGGAAAGGGAGACAGTGATTGTCCATGGGACTTCTTACCTTGGGGGAGGGCCTGGCCACGGGATGTAACCACCAGGCCTGCTCAGAGCATGAGTCAGCACACTGATTGAGCACCCACTGTATGCAGTGCCCCGTACTCTGTACTGAGTAGATAGCTCTGTTTGCTCTCCAGTCAGTCAGCAAACACTTCCTAAGTGAGCATCCATCCACTGGGGGCAAGTCAGAGCACAGAGGGTGTACATGGAAATGACTAATTCCAACAGGGAATTTGTGATTAATTGTAGAGAGCGATGGGTGCCATGTGAGATATGGACAAAGTGGGAAAGTAGGAGAGCATCCATTGGGGAGGTCAGAGGAGACCTCATGGGCTTCAATGCCATCTCAGCTGGACCTTGAAGGATAAGAAGAATCCTTCAGAATGTTCTTCCTCTGGTAATCACGGAGTCTGTCTTAGGAACAAGTACCCTACTGGGAGGGACTCATAGACACATGATAAAAGGTGCCAAATGGGTATAACGTAACCCACAGTAATTTGTAGGGCCCAGTACAGAATGGACATATGGGATCCCAAGTTCAAAATTATTGAGAATTTCAAGATGGCGACAGCAGAGCACTAAACCAGGTGGGGACCCTCTGTGGTGCTGTGTCCCTCTGAGCAGGTCCTATGAAGCCAGACCAGCCTCTTAGTAAGTGTGGGAGAAAAGCACGAAAGATTTCTTGTTGCCATGAGGACCACAGGCCTTGGGAAACCCAGTGACTGCTTCACTGTTTGCATCTTGGGTCAAGGCTGACCTCCAAAAGGTGAGGTAACCTAGCCTGATCTGGTTCTGTACTTACCTCTTCCCTTTGGCGGCCAGTGCAGTGTTCTGCCTCTTAAATAATGGTGCCCAAAAGCCCAGGGGTTGTCGGTTCCTTTCCCAAGAGCCAGGATTTCGGAGCAGCAAAGAACACAAATTTAGATGCCTTCAGCAGTAAAATTGGGGGCAAATGCTTCTCACTGGGAAGTGCCAGCCCCACCTAAAGGAATTCAACCTCAAACCATGCACACGTCCCTCTGCCAACAGGACAGCCCTATGGCCCGCCCTCTCATTTTATAAATGGAGAAACTGAAGACCAGAGCAAAGAAAGGACTTGTCCAAGGTCCCATAACTAGACAGTGCTGAAAATGGAACACAGGTTTCCCTAACTCCCATCAGGGACCCTCTACCGGGCCAGGTGCCTTTCTGTGCTCTCTGCACAGGACTAGGATTGCGGGGCACTGTGCTCTGCAGTGGTCTTCAGATCTCTAGAATGATGCAGTTCTCTGGGCTCTTGCAGCATGGGGAGGAGTTGAGGTCTAGCTGGATGATGTGCATCTGACCTACCTCTATGTCTATAACTCTTACACATAAGCAGATGGTAGAATCGCCAGTGACGGGGAGGTGCCTGTGCCAATGCCTGGGGAAAACAAGGCCAAAGGAACACAGTAGGTACCCGGGGTGGGGGCGCAGATTCCCATCCCGCTACGAACAACCTAGCAGGTGCGGAGGCACGACCTTCCTGTGGGCTATCTTTGTCAGGGTTAAAGGGTATTAGAGTCCTGACCTGGATCAACAACAAGACTAGGAGAGGCAGGAATCAAGACTCAGGAGACCAGGGCGGACTGTGGACAGGGAGTTGGGATCCCGCTGGAAGCTGTCCCCTCTTCGGGCAGCAGGTGTGGGAGCCCTAGGGAATGCAGACAGGCTGAACCCACAGCAAAGGCCCCTCAGTAGGAACCACTCCAGTTATTAATTTGCAGCTCAAAGTACCCTGAGGGTGTCAAATATTTACATTGTACGGGACAGAATATTTACACATGTGTAATCTTACAGGATTTCCACAGCTGCCTAAGGACATGAGCTGAGGCTGCACATTAAGGACGAGCAAAGTGAGCCCCAGAGGAGGGAAGCCGCTTTCCTAAGGCTATAACTGGGACAGGAAGTCTGAGTCTGAAGCCCTGGGATCTGGCCTCTAGCTACTCTCCATCCTCACCTCTTTCCAGTGCTACAGGTTATCCTCCCGTTCTCTATGCCTTTGTGGAGGGGGTAGCAAGAGAGTCCGATACATTAGAGGCAGACACAGATTTGTAGAGTAGTGACTGAACATCTTGTCCCCACTGTTTGGAATATCTTCTGCTCCCCTCCTTGGTATTGACCCAATGAGCTCTTTCTTCCATCAGGGATGTTATTTCTAACACAAGGCCTTTGATGACACCTTCCCTCTGATGACTTTTCTGTTCTCTCATTGGACTGTGAAGTCCTTCAGGGTGGGGACTTGGCACAGAGCTGGCACTTTTGACAAGTACAAGTTGTTTAGTTTATGAAGGGGGGATGGTTGGTATGGCCTGCCAGGCCCACCATTTGGACATAAAATTGCAAAGCGAGCACAGTCTGTTCCCCAAACCAAGACACTGTAGACAACCCGACTTGGTCATTGCACACATGCTAAATGCAACAGGGCTCCCCTTTAAAAAACTCCTGAGCTGTGATGTCCCCAAGATGGTGATCTAGGTTGTTCCCGACTTCACTCCCTCTCCCAAGAAGAACAGCTAACAAGTATTCAAGAATAAGACACCGCCGAGAGGATTCGAGACTGTGGGGTAGGTCTGAAGCACCCCCTTGCACCACAGAGACCAAGACAAACAGCACCAGAAGGATGGATGTTAGCTGAGCCTATTGTGGTGGTCATCTCCCAAGGTATATACATCAAGCCATCGTGTCATATGCCTTGAACTTATACAGGGAGGTATGTCAAGTATTTCTCAATAAAACTGGGTGGTGGTGGGGGAAACAGGGACTTAGACGCACAGAGGTAAGATGACCATGCAAAGACAGAGGCAGAGATCGGACTTACGCCATCCCAAACCAAAGAAAGCCAAAGATTGCCAGCATCCACTGGACAATACAAGAAGTAAGGAAGGATTCTTCCCCAGAGCCTTTGGGTGGGAGCAAACCCCACTGACACCTTGATTTTGGACTTTTAGCCTCCATTTTAAGTAAAATTAAATTAAATTATCTTCCTGGGGAAAAAAAATCCTGGTATGCGAACAGCCAAATTAATTTACAAGAGAGCAAAATGGGGGAGGGGGATTCATATTGTGAATGGATTCCCGAAGACTCCTTTCAATAGCACCCTTGATGAATAATTTTCTTTCTTTTTTTTAAAAGATTTTATTTATTTATTTGAGAGAGAGAGAGAGAGAGTGGGGGGAGGGCCAGAGGGAGAGGGACAAGAAGACTCCACACTGATCGTGAGCCCAAAGTGGGACCCAATCTCCCAACCCTGAGATCATGACCTGAGCTGAAACCAAGAGTCCACTGTTTAACCCGCTGAACCACCCAGGTGCCCTGAATTATTTTTCTAATCTTAGATGGAGAAAAGCCTTCATAAGCATGACAGGAAATCCAGAAACCATAAAGGATCAATAAATTTGACTGCATAAGATTAAAACTACTGGAATGCATAATAATAAAAATAAAAATGGTATATACGACTTTAGTGCTTATTTCATGCAAGCACTAGGATGAACACTTTATATGCCGGCACTCATTTCATTCTTGTAACAACCTCATGAGCTAAGTGCTGTTCTGATTCCTCAGTGTTAACTGGAGCAAGAGGTTGAGTAACGAAACTATGGTCATTTGGCTTGTTTGTTGGCGATGAAGCTGGAGTTGGCCTTCAGACCCCGTGTGCTAGCCACTCCCTACACCGCCACCATAAATGTCAGAAGACAAAGGCAAATGAGAAAAACGATTGCAACACATAGGACAGAGGACTGATTTCTCTGATATACACAGAGGTCTTTAAAGTGAACCCAACAGAAAAATAGAGGATGCTAACCAACAGGTCACTGAGGAAGCAGATGGCTGAAGTGTGCACACGCATGCATGCCCGTGTGTGCGCATGAGCGTGTGTGTGCACGTGTGTGCGTGTGTGTCCCCATTATGCTGGTTGCAAAGATTTGACTGACTTGATAACATTCAGTGTTGGTGATGATGTGGATAAACAAGCATCTTCATACACGTAGTGGAATGCAAATGTAATTTACTTACCAAATGTGCCCAGATTCCTACACTCTTTTCTGAAGGACAATTTGGAAATTATCTATTAAAATTTAAAATATTCTCATCCATTTACCTAATAAGTGCACTTGTGGGAGTTTCTCTCACAGAAAATGTTCTCCAGAGTGCATTTCACCCACACAATGAAATATTATGTATGTGTTTAAAAACAATGAGTTAGGGGTGCCTGGGTGGCTCAGTCATTAAGTGTCTGCCTTCGACTCAGGTGGTGATCCCTGGGTCCTGGGATCGAGCCTGCATCAGGCTACCTGCTCGGTGGTGGGAAGCCTGCTTCTTCCTTTCCCACTCCCCCTGTTCGTGTTCCCTCTCTCCTGTGTCTCTCTCTGTCAAATAAATAAATAAAATCTTTTGAAAAATAAAAAAAAAAAGGATGAGTTAGATCCTTATGCATAAACATGGCAAGATATATAAAACATATCTAGTGGAGGAAAAAGTCATTACGAATATGATTATGATCTTGTATTGATACAAATTAAACAAAAAATTCAGACTGTTTTAGACTACTATACATTTGTAAAGCACAGGAAAAATATGGAAGGAATTTGTGTCACGATAAGGAATTTCCCTTTCTAAGTTATGTATTTTCTTAATTTGAATTTTTAAAGAAATCTCTCTACACCCAGGGTGGGACTCGAACTCACCAGCCCAGAGATCAAGAGTTGGACACTCTGCCAATTGAGTCAGGCGCCCCTCAGTTTGAATTTCTGACAACCAGAAGGTCATTCTTTTTTTTTTTTTTTAAGATTTTATGTATTTATTTGACAGACAGAGATCACAAGTAGGCAGAGAGGCAGGCAGAGAGAGAGAGGAGGAAGCAGGCTCCCCGCTGAGCAGAGAGCCCGATGCAGGGCTCGATCCGAGGACTCTGGGATCATGAACCAAACCAAAGGCAGAGGCTTTAGCCTACTGAGCCATCCAAGTGCCCCCAGAAGATCATTCTTTTATAATCAGGAAAAACAGAAGTAAAGATAAAATGTAATTAAATCAATCAAAAAATATTAATATATTAATATAGTATATATGGTATACTATATTAATGGAAATAAATTATATAATTATATGATCTTATCTAATTATAAATTATATAATCATAATAATTATAATTACAATAATACATAATATATAATGTAATATTGTTATAATATATAATATGTAATGATTATATAATATATACCATAACATCATATATAATAATTATATTTTATAAATATACATTATAAATTAAATAAATAAAACAAATTAGATTAAATAAATTAAATAAAAATTAAATGTAAATAAAATATTTAGAGATATAAAGATAAAACTGACATCAGTTTTTCTGGTAGGGTAGCAACTCCTGTGCATTCATAATCTGGAATCTTGCCCCAGTGGGATTCAGCCTGAGGATGACTTTTCCGGAATCTGGCTCCTACGTCAAGTGAGAGTACCCCCAGTATTCTAGTGCACAGATCTATTTGCGCAGTGCCCATTACGGCAGGCGACCCGGGCCGCTGCTGCAGGGCATTTGGAAGCCTGTCAGGGCCAAGAGTCCTCTCTGATGGATGCTCACCGCCGAGCATAACCCTGAACAATACCTCTTCCAAGCAGGTGAGGAATAATGCATTTCTGATCAAGGTGACAGCGAAGTGGTGAGGAAAAATAGGTCACCGTGACCCTTCCTGGGGTTCTTGTGAACCAACAGTGAAGGCTGGTGGGGCCCCAGCCCTCAGTAAGGCTCAGGCAGCCCTGTGCCCAGCCCTCAAGCCCAGCCGCATCACCACTCGCCTCCTGCCTGCTGACAGCGCTCTGCCGGGCAAAAACAGCGCCACTAGGCTCACAGTGCTCAGCCCGGCGCGCCTCAGCAGTCTGGGGCTGCTGACTCTCCGGAGGCAAGAACCTTTCTTGCTGTCAGTCATTTCTGCTAAGAAAGACAGCCGCCCCCGCCGCACCCCTGCACCCGGGTCCCTGCCGGGGACTGAATGCTGACTGGGCTGCACCCTCAGTCAGAAGGCTGGGGGCCATTCTGACTGCAGAAGGCTCTGGAAAGGCAGTGTTATGAGAGCTCCATAGAGCTGGTCTTGAAACCAGAGCCCGGACTCCTTGAAGGGACGGTGTCTGCTGGGGACAGACGTCAGCAAGGGAGCAGCTGGGCGTCACCAGGCTGGCTTCTTCCCGCCGTCCCTTGGGCGGGTTATCTTATGGACCAGCTGGGCTGGGGGTGCTTTGTGGGCGCCGCCTCTGAAGGCCAAGGGTGTTGCTCTGGAAATTCTCAGGGATGAGGGGGCAGGGTCTGAGCCTCATTGTAACAGAAGATCCTTCTCAAAGACTGAATTGGCTGGTGGCAGGTGAATTAACTTGTCACTTTTGAGCAAAGAGCCCCCCTATTTTTATGAAGTCATCCTCTTGCCTCTCCTGGTGTGTTCATTGTGCCAACTGTTCCTTAAAGCTAAGGCCAGGCTGGAGCCAAACGCACATCTGGTTTGCATTCTTGGTGAACTTTCCATTGATCTGTAATGGGTACAAAGGCGGTCTTTGAAGTCTGAATGGTGCCAGATCTGGCTTTCTTACATGCTAGCCCGGTGAGCTCGGACAAGCTAAGTCCCTCTGAGCCTTGGTTTCTTCAAGCACAAAATAGGAACAAATGATAGTCCCAACCTCACCTGTGTCACCGGGAAGATGAAAAGAGATAATACATGTAAAATAGTGCAATGTCTGTAAATAATATAAGGGTGTACTTTCACCCCTAGAAGTATTCAGAGGTGAGTTGTTTTTATTTTTAAAGATTTTATTTAATTATTTGACAGAGAGAGAGAGAGATCACAAGTAGACAGAGAGGCAGGCAGAGGGGGAGGGAGAAGCAGTCTCCCCGCTGAGCAGGGAGCCCGGTGCAGGGCTTGATCCCAGGACCCTGAGATCATGACCTGAGCTGAAGGCAGAGGCTTAACCCACTGAGCCACCAAGGTGCCCCCAGAGGTGAGTTTTTAATGCTTACCCCCCATCTGCCCTCATTTCTACAAATTCTATTTTGTGATTTTTCTTAATCTTTCAAATTTATCTTGATAGTCTCTGTTCCTTCTTCCTTCTTTCAATCTTTTACTTTATGTTTTTCAGCCTATTATTAATTCTAAGTCTGCAGAATTCAGTGTGTATTTTACACTTACAGCACATCTCAATTCATACATTAAATTTTCAGAGGTTCAAGAGAAATGTAGTCTTCCCAATGCAATAAAATTGTGGTTGAAGGAGAGCTATTTTACCGGCTTCAGTATTTACATTTTAAATTAATTAAAATTTCATAAAATTGAAACAATCCAAATGTCCATGAACAGGTAATTGGAGAAATACAATGCGGTATATCCATATAATGGACCACTATTGAACAATAAAAAGGAATGAAGCCTGGATACATATTACAGTATGAATGAACCTCAAAATACTATGTTAAGTGAAAGAACCCAGATTCAAAAGACTGCAAACTGTATGACTCTATTATTATGAAATGTCCAGAATAGGCAAATCTATTGAGACAAAAAGCAGATTGCCTGCCACAAGGGTGGAATGGAAATTGATTGCAACTGGGCATGAGGAAATTTTTGAGGGTGATGAAAATGTCAAATAAAATTTTAAAATTCAGTTCCTTAGTTACATTAGTCACATTTTGAGTTGCTCCATAGTCACATGTGGCTAGTGGTTACTGTGCTGGACAGGGCAATTCTAAATATTATAATTCATAAGCCTAATAATTACAAATGGGGCAGTGTACTTTATGAAATTCTTACCTTTTTTTTTTAAGCTAAAGTGCAATAAAACTGCAAATTAAGCCTTAAATGACCACATGCCATAAAACAGAATACTAAAGCTTAAGTGTCTAAAAACTTGAAAGTTTAGAGGCACCTGGGTGGCTTAGACGGTTAAGTGCCTGACTTTTGATTTTGGCTCAGGTCATGATCTCGAGGTTGTGGGATCAAGCCCCACGTCAGGCTCCGTGCTCAGCACAATCTACTTGTTCCTCTTCCTCTGCTTCTCACCACCACCCCACTCCCCCCCCCCACCCCGCTCACTCTTTCTCTCTCTCTAAAATAAATGAATAAATAAAATCTAAAATTAAAAAAAAAAACTTGAAAGTTTAAAAATAATGCTTTCAATACACCTTTATATTCCAAAGAATAAACTAAAAATTCAAATATATAATAGTCAAATATATAATAGTACTGCATAGTACTTACTTAAATATAGACATACTGATTGATAAAAAAGAATTGAGAGTCTAGAAATAAATGATCATATTTATTGATTTTCAACAAGGATGCCAAGACAATTCAATGATCTTTTCAACAAATGACACAGGGACAAATGTAAATTTATATGTAAAAGGATGAAGTTGAAATCTGGCCTCACACCACATACAAAAATTCACTCAATATAGATCATAGAAGGGTGCCTGACTGGCTCACTTAGTAGAGCATGTAACTCTCTTTTTTTTTTTTAAGATTTTATTTATTTATTTGACAGAGAGAGAGAGATCACAAGCAGGCAGAGAGCCAGGGAGAGAGAGTGGGGAAGCAGACTCCCCACTGAGCAGAGAGCCTGATTCGGGGCTCAATCCCGGGACCTTGAGATCATGACCTGAGCCGAAGGCAGAGGCTTAATGCACTGAACCACCCAGTAACTCTTGATCATGGGGTCATGAGCTTGAGCCTCACATTAGGTGTAGATATTTCTTAAATCAATCAATAATCAATCAACTTAAACAAACAAAATACCCAATATGGATCATAGACCTAAATTAAGAAACTAATACTGTAAAACACTTAGGAGAAAGTATAAGAGTAAATCTTCGTGACTTTGGGTTGGGCAATAGGTTTTTAGATACAATGCCAAAAACATAAGCAATAAAGAAACAATAAATTGAACTTCATCAACATTAAAAACTTCTGTGTTTCAAATAACACCATCAAGAAAGTGAAAACAAAATTCATGGCATGATAAATATATAAAAAAAAAGACCTCAAGACTGTAAAAAACAAACAAAAAGAAAGTGAAAAAAAAGAACTCACACAATGGGAGAACATGATTTGCCAATCATGTATCTCATAAGGGATTAATATCTAGCCCATATAAGGAACTCATTCAATTCAATAAATAGGAGGACAAATGATCCAATTAAAAGTGACCATTTTCTGAAAGTGCTATATGAACAGCCACAGTTCACATGAGAAGATTTTCAGCATAACCGTCATCATTAGTTATCATTGCAAATAAACGAGGTACCATTTCACACCTGCTAGAATGGCTACAACAAAAAGCATTGAAATACCAGCCGTAGATGCAGACGTGAAGAAACTGGAAGTCTCATTGCTGGTGGAAATGAAAAATGGTGCAGCCACTTTAGAAAACAGCTTGACCGTTCTTCAAAGGTTAAGCATAGAGTTGACCGTATGATCTAGCAATTCCACTCCCGGATACCACCCAAGAGAAAGGAAAACATATGTCCACACAAAAACTTGTACATGAATGTTCATAACAGCCATGGCGGAAATAACCCGAATGTCCATCAGTCTGTTTGGTCTCAAAACCAAATCAAAAGTAGTGTATCTGTACAATGGAATGTTATCCAGTGATGACAAGGAATGGAGTACTGACACAAGGGATAACACGGATGAACCTTGAAGACATTATGCTAAGTGAAAGAAGCCAGACACAAAAGGCCTCATATTATAGAATTTTATTTATATGAAATGTCTAAAATGGGTAAATCTATGGTGGTAGAAAGTTGAGTAGTGGCTTCCAGGGACTGGGAGAAGTGAGGAATAAGTGATCCTGGTAGGTTTCTTTTTCTTCCTTTCTGTCTTTTTTTTTTTTTCCTTGAGGAAGGGGGAAGAGAGAGAAGAGGGAGAGAGAGAGAGAATCTTAAGCAGGCTCCATGTCCAGTGTGGAGCCCAACACAGGGCTCAGTCTCACAAACTTGAGATCATGATCTGAGCTGAAATCAAGAGTCAGATGCTTAACCAACTGAGCCACCCACATGCCCCACTTTCTTGCTTTTTTAAAAAGGTTTATTTAGTTAAGCAATCTCTACATGCAACGTGGGTCTCAAACTCATGATCTCTAGATCAAGAATCACATGCTCTTCTGGTTGAGCTAGCCAGGTGCCCCCAGGATTTCTTTTAAAGGTGATGAAAACGTTCTGGAAACAAATGATGGTGTTAGTTGCACAATTCTTTTTTTTTTTTTTAGCATCTTTTTAAAAAAATTATTTTTTTAAATTAACATATAATGTATTATTTGTTTCAGGGTACAATTTTCTAAATATATTAAAACCCATTGAACTATACACTTTAAACAGGTGAATAAGACATATATATATACATATATGTGTGTATATATATATTCTAAAAAAAGTTGTTTTTAAAAAATCAATTATAGATTTCATAGTTATGGGAATTATGGGAATCAAAAAATATTATGGAATGTAGTAAAAGCTGTGTTAAAGCTAAATGCTGGGGTGCCTGGGTGGCTCAGTGGATCAAAGCTCTGCCTTCGGCTCAGGTTATGATCCCAGGGTCCTGGGATCGAGCCCAGCATCAGGCTCTCTGCTCAGCAAGGAGCCTGCTTCTCCCCCTCCCCTCTCTCTGCCTACTTGTGATCTCTGTATGTCAAATAAATAAATAAAATCTTTAAAAAAAAAAAAAGCTAAATGCTTTCATCTGGGGCTCCTGGGTGGCTCAGTAGGTTAAGTGTCTGCCTTCCACTCAGGTCATGATCCCAGGCTCCCTTCTCAGTGGGGAGCCTGTCTCTCCCTCTCCCTCTTCTGGTCCCCCAGCTTGTGATTTCTCTCTCTCTCTCTTTCTCAAATAAATAAATAAAATCTTAAAAAAAATAAAATGGAAAAACCCAGAAATCTGAATATCTTAAATAAATCAACTTCTCAAATTAAGTTGCTAGGTTAACCAACAATAATATTGCTTAATGCAATAATTCTACTGTTTATTTGGCAAAACATTAAGGCATGATAGTTAAGAAAAAAGGAAAAAAGGGGGAAGACTTGCTCTAGAAAAGAACATCTATTAAATAAGCAGATTAGTCAACTTTGAAACCGATCTTAGAATAAATAAGAATAAATAAGAACGTAATGAATGTTAAGGAAATACCACAAACTTATCAGGGCAAGGGATACATTATTCATCAAATAAATTTCAAATAACTTAAATGATCATTAAAGGTCAAAAAGAAACAATAAAAACAGAAGACAAGATAGTGATCCTGTAACGGGGAAGGATTTTTCCAAACATAAAAAATATGGGGGCACCTGGGTGGCTCAGTTGGTTAAGCATCTGACTCTTGATTTAGGCTCGGGTCCTGATCTCAGAGTGGTGAGATCGAGCCTGAGTCGGGCTCCAAGCTCAATGCAGAGTCTGCTTGAGGTTCTCTCTCTCTCTGTCTCCCTTTGTTCCTCCCCCTGCTCATGTGCTCTCTCTCAAATAAATAAATAAATAAACAAAATCTTTTTAAAAAAGTGACAGAAATCACAAAGGAAAAGATTAATAGACATCACAAAGGTTAAATTTCTGCCACTTGATTTTAACTTCTTAAAATTAAAAGGTACATGGGGTGCCCAGATGGCTTGGTTGGTTGGGCATCTGACTCTTGATTTCAGCTCAGGTTGTGATCTCTGAGTGGTGGGATGGAGTCCTGAGGGGGGATCTGTGCCGAGCATGGAGCCTGCTTGGGATTCTCTTTCTCCCTCTCCCTCTGCCCCTATCCCCACTTGTGCACTTGAGCACTCTCTCAATAAACAAACAAATAAACAAATAAAATCTAAAGGTATACCACACAGATATTTCAAATTTATATCCTGAACAAAGACACACTTAACACATGTTAAGTATGTTTATGACCTCAGTTTTCTAAAGTAAAACAAAGTGCCTTTCCATACCCAGGGCAAAAAACCACAATGCTGAACAGCAAAATGTAGGCAGTTACAGGCCGTGAGCTTACAAGAAATGTTTGGTTCTACTACCTGCGTGACCTTGAGCAAGTCATTAACCTCTCTGTGCCTCAAGTTCCTCATATGTAAAATGAAAATAACAGAACTGTTGTGAGGACTAAATGAATTGATACCAGCGAAGTGCTTACAACAGAGACCTGCACGTGGTCGGCACTCAATAAATCCCAGTATTATTATTATTATTATTATTATTATTATTATTTTAAAAGATTTTATTTATTTATTTGACAGACAGAGATCACAAGTAGGCAGAGAGACAGGCAGAGAGAGAGGAGGAGGCAGGCTTCCTGCTGAGCAGAGAGCCCGATGTGGGGCTCGATCCCAGGACCCCGGGATCATGACCTGAGCCGAAGGCAGAGGCTTTAACCCACTGAGCCACCCAGGTGCCCCCAAGTATTATTATTTTTTAAAAAGATTTCATTTATTTTGACAGAGAGAGAAAGACAGACAGCAAAGGAGAGAACACAAGCAGGGGGAGCAGCAGAGGGAGAGGGAGAAGCAGGCTTCCCGCTGAGCAGGGAGCACGATGTGGGGTTCGATCCCAGGACCCTGGGATCATGACCTGAGCTGAAGGCAGACGATTACTGAGTGAATCCCCGCAGGCGCCCCCCAGTATTGTTATTATTATCGTATGTTTCCTTACATATGGGCTGTTGGAGCTTCCATTTGGTGACCCAGGATAGTAAGGATTGTAACGCACGAGAACACTGATACCGACAGACTTAAATGTTACAAGGAATGGACATGTGAAAATAGGTCCAACAACTCAAAGAATAAAGATAATGCATATTATTCACATTGTGTAAAGTCAAGGAGTTATCATACATATGTGATGAACCAGAGTCTCAAAAAAAAAAAAAAAATCTACCTTGAGATGAAATAGGGCCAAGTGAAATTCCTACTTCTCTTGCCAATGACCAAGAAGATTTCATGGATCTTCTTTTAAGGATCATAGCAGCCACAGAAGAGAATTTGTTGGCTGGAATGACCATGAACAGTCAGCATTAAGAAGTGTCGTAGGAGGGACGCCTGGGTGGCTCAGTTGGTTGGACGACTGCCTTCGGCTCAGGTCATGATCCCGGAGACCCGGGATCGAGTCCCGCATCAGGCTCCCAGCTCCACGGGGAGTCTGCTTCTCCCTCTGACCTTCTCCTCGCTCATGCTCTCTCACTGCCTCTCTCTCAAATAAATAAATAAAATCTTAAAAAAAAAAAAGAAGTGTCGTAGGAGCCCGTGTCTCTGAAAATAGAGCTAGCCCTGAATGGAAGGTGTGGATGGGTTGGGGTGTGGTCAGCTTGGGTGGAATGCTGCCTTGTCGTACCCCTCTAGTATACCACTGAACCCTTCTAGCATAAGGGACTTTCTGCTATCACCAACAGGATTTTCTTTGTAACTCTGGGCTCCTGTGGCAGTGGGAGGTCCCCTCCAGAGACAACTTAATCTCTCATACGTAAACACATCTCATAGGCATCCACAGACAAGCCTTCGGTAGAGAACTGAGCTTGGTCATGGATGCAGAGACCGCTGCTGGCATACCGAATCTAGGCACCAAATTGTGTGCGAGCTCACAGACGTTTGTTCCCTGTGTGTGTAGATATGTTCAGATAGTCCTTTGCTGTTTCTAGAATGCCCAGGGATGATTCTAGACTTGGCTACATCCCAGGTGTTTTCACTCACTTCCCCTGGGCATCCAGCAGGTGAGGGCCAGAACCTACGTTTAGAGCCCCATTCTGGCACCTCCTTCTTGCTTTTCCTATCCAGGGAGAGGGGACCCACAGTGGATTCCGGAGAGAGGCTGAGGTGGCTGCCCGAGCTTGCCTTTGATAACCAGACTGAGCTGTGCCAAGGGTGTGAATGGCGTAGACCTGGCCACAAGCCACCTTCAGAGAAGGAGCTCACTCATGACTCAGCCTGGGCTTGTAAGAAAGGAAGGCAGATGCTTAAAATATGGTCATCAATTGAATCTAAGTATCTAATCGGAGTCATTCAAGGTATTCCTAGTGTACACCAGACTCTTAATAGCAATGATCTCTGGACAACAGAATTAAGGGAAATTTGAAATCCTTTTTAGTATATATCTCTATAATGTTTGATTTTTTTTAACAAGCATGTATTTGTTTTACAAGCAGAAAAAAAGAAATATTAAAATAAATAGATAAGGTGCACCTGGGTGGTTCAGAGGGTTAAGCTCAGGTCATGATCCCTGGGTCCAGGGATTGAGCCCAGCATCGGGCTCTCTGCTCAGCAGGGAGCCTGCTTCTCCCTCTCGCTCTGCCTTTCTCTCTGCCTGCTTGTGATTTCTCTGTCAAATAAATAAATAAATAAATAATCTTAAAAAAATAGATAAGACACAAATTTAAAAAGTCTTTCCTGTCTAGTTAGTTTGTCAGTGGGTCTCAAAAGCCTGAAAAATGTGTTTACCTTTCGAGGTAGTAGTTTCATTTTAGAAATTTATCTTAGAGAAATAATCAGCAATGTGTGAAAAATTTAGCTTTACAAATATTCACGAGGATACCATTTATAAGAGTGAGAACAGGCCATAACTAACAATAGGGGGTTGGTTAAAGACTTATGGTATAATCATACTATGGGCTATTAGTATTTTAAATGCTAGTTACTTTAAATGTTATTGTATGAGAATTGTGGTGACAGATACTTAGAGTAAAACACAAGCCAGTATGTATGTATGTACAGTATAAATGTATGTACTTCATGACACTACGTAAATAAATCAAAGAGCCCAGAAGTCCATTAACAGATGAATGGATAAAGAAGATGTGGTATAGGGGCGCCTGGGTGGCTCAGTGGGTTAAAGCCTCTGCCTTCGGCTCAGGTCATGATCCCCGGGTCCTGGGATTGAGCCCTGCATCAGGCTCTCTGCTCAGCAGGGAGCCTGCTTCCTCCTCTCTTTCTCTGCCTGCTTCTCTGCCTACTTGTGATCTCTGTCTGTCAAATAAATAAATAAAATCTTAAAAAAAAAAGATGTGGTACATATACACAATGGGATATTACTCAGCCATCAAAAAATGAAATCTTGCCATTTACAACAACATGGAAGGAACTAGAGGGTATTATGCTGAACAAAATAATTCAGTCAGAGAAATACAAATATGTATGATCACTCATACATGGAATTTAAGAGACAAAGCAGATGAACAGAGGGGGAAAGAAGGAAAAATAAAATAAGATGAAAACTGAGAGGGAGGCAAATCATTAGAGACACTGAATTCTAGGAAACACACTGAAGGTTGCTGGAGGCAAGGGGACTGGATGGAGGGATAATTGGGTGATGAGCATTAAGGAGGGAACTTGCTATAATGAGCACTGGGTGTTATATGCAACCTATACATCACTAAATTCTACCCCCGAAACTAAAAAAAGTTCCAAATTCTGAATTTGCTATGTTTTTTGTTCTGTTTTATGTTTTATAGATTTTATTTATCTATTGGAGAGAGAACAGGAGCAGGAGAAGAAGGAGAGGAAGAGGGAGAAGCAGACTTGCTGCCGAGCAGGGAGCCCCATGCACACTTGAACCCAGGACCCCAGGACCAGGACCCAAGCCAAAGGCAGATGCTTAACCAACTGAGCCACAGGTGCCCCTGAATTTGCTTCGTTTTAGAATAAGAGGATATTGATATATCTTATATTGCTGTATCTTTGTAATGAAGTAATTACTACATTGGAACCACTATTAAAATTACAAGCTATTTTTAAAAAAAGAAGACTGGGAGTTAAAATGAAAATGTTAGCTATGGTTATTTCTGAGGGGTCAGATTACTGGCTTATTTTGATTTTGTGTTGTCTTCCTGAAATTTTCAAAGATTCCATAATAAACATGTATTACATTGCAGTCATATTGTACAATAAGCTTTTTAATATTGAAAAAAATTCTATTCACTGAGAGATGAGAATAACAAAGCTGAATCCTAGAAGTTCAGGGGGGCTTGTAGCCCACAAGAATAGGTAGGTGTCCTAGACACAGTGGCAAGTCACGCCTTGAGAGGAAGACGCTATGCTAGGCTTCTCGACATCTCTAACTCCCACAGCATTCCTCAGGGTGAGGATTATTATCCCCATTTACACACCAACAAATGGGCTCAGAGAGGTAAAGAGACACATCAAGATCTCACAACACGTTCTTGGCTTTGCTAGCATTTGGACCCAACTCTCTGCAGCAGGGTTGGGCACAAGGACCCCCAGCTCCCCCAGAGTGTGGAAAAGTGCCCCTGGGGCTGGCCTGCTGCCTCTCATCAGCGAGGTCAGACTTGCAGCCCAACACGCTTGAGTGGGGGCTCACATTACTAAGATGTCACCCGCTGACTTGAAGGTAACACTGTTCACATGGCCGGTCTCTGAACATGGGACACCTCCAATGCCAAGGTTTACACAGTTGAGGAAACACCCCACCCCCGTCCTTTGGCCAGACGAGCAGAGGCCTGATGTTCAGCAGCCTTCCCCTGCCCGGCTTCTGCGGAATGTGCCCCGAAGCAAACTGGCGCTGGGACTCACATCTACTCCTTTACTCTCCCAACCTCCTGAGCAACTGGGGGGTCTTGGCTGCCAGAAGCTTCAACGCCTCAGGTCTGAATTTCTCAAAGTGAGTCTTGGGAGGTCCTTTGAATTGGGTCCTCTGAGAGGCATGGAATGGAGGTGGCCAAAGCTAGGGAGAGATGGAGCGAGCATCTTCAGCCCTGGGTAGGAGCTGAGAAACCGGTTGAAATGAGATCCGTTGGAGGAGGGGTGGGGGGCAGAACTGTTGTTAAACTTCTTTTGTTCCCCATTTCTGTTAGCATTGTTCTAATATTTATGTAATTAAAAAAAAAACCAACCATGAGTTCTCAAAGAGAAAAAAAGAGTTCTCAAAGAGAAAAAAAAGGTATGTAGACATTTCCCCGAATCTCTCAATAGTTAACCACTATCGATTCCTCTGCCCTTTGAGATTCAGGACAGACTGGTTTAGGTCCACATGGACCAAGCCTTAGTTATTCAGCTCTCCTCTCTGTAATTTGCCTGCCATTTATTGCGTTTGCAGAACCTGCCAGAGCAGCCAACACATGGTGAATTCTCTATAAATATTTGTTGAATAAACGAGCAAACTGGGTTTGCACCCTCATTCAGAACACATTCTGAGCCTTGCAAGTAGGGAGGGGCTTTTTGTACTATTGGCTGTTAATAAAAGGAGATATCTTTTTAAAAAGCAAAGAAACTATTTTCTATGGAATAAGAGTATCAAGTTAGGCACAGTTTATTAATTTGTCTGCCTCAATAAACACCATTTCTCAGTACATCCCTTGAGCCAACAGCAATCCCTTGAGTCACGATCAGATTGAGAGCACGTGTTGACACCTCAGGTTGGATAAAGTGAGAGCACTGTGCATAAGATAAGCTGGAGACTTCCACATTCAAGAGTGATGATGCTGGAGAATTGCAGTTAGACTCTAGAAATGCCAGTTTTATTGAGATGTAACTCACACAGCACACAATTCACCTAAAGTGCAAAAGTCAGTGGCTTTTAGTATATTCACAGAGTCGTGCATCCATCACCATGATCAATTTCAGAACATTTTTATCACCCTGAAAAAAAAACTTTCATAACAATTTCCTCCCTATCCCCTGGACTCCATCCTAGGCAACCACTGATCTATTTTCTCTCTATATAGATTTCCCTATTCTGGACATTTTATGTAAATGGAAGTATTTGTGACTTTGTGATGTTTGCTAAGCATTATGTTTCCAAAATTCATGTTGTAGCATGTATTTCTTTTTATCATTAAATAAAATTCCATTGTATGGATATATCACATTTGACTTATCCATCTTCAGCAGTTGACTGTTTGAGCTGCTTCCATTTTTTGACTACCATCAATAATTTTGCTTTGAACATTCATTCATTGTGTGAATATATACACAAGAGTGGGATTGCTGGGTCCTATGGTCTATGTTTATCTTTTTTAAGGAACTGAAAGACCGTTTTCCAAAATGGTTATACCGTTTTACATTCCCATGAATACAATGTGAGGTTCCAATTTCTCCACATCTTTTTTTTTTTTTTTTTAATTTGTCAGAGAGAGAGGGAGAGAGAGAGAGCGAGCACAGGCAGAGGCAGAGGGAGAAGCAGGCTCCCTGCCAAGCAAGGAGCCCGATGTGGGACTCGATTCCAGGACGCTGGGATCATGACCTGAGCCGAAGGCAGCTGCTTAACCAACTGAGCCACCCAGGCGTCCCTTTCTCCACATCTTTAAGAGCATTTGTTATTATCTGTCTTTGTGATGTTAGCCTCCTAGTGCGTATCAAGTGGCATCTCATTGTAGTTTTGAGTTTGTTTTTCCCTGATGGCTAATGATGCTGAACATCTTTCCATGTGCTTATTGTCCATAGGTATATCTTCTTTGGAAAAATGTTATTTGGATCTTGTGCTCATTTAAAAATTGAGTTATTTGCCTTTTTATTATAGATTGTAAAAGTTCTTCATATATCCCAGATACAAGTCCCTTATCAGATATATGATTTGAAAATATTTTCTCTTGTGAAAGTTCTCTTCTCACTTTCTTGATGGCGTCATTTGGAAACAGAAGTTTTTAATCTTCATGACTAATTTATTTTTTCCTTTGTTACTTGTGCTTTTGGTATTACATCAAAGAAAGCTTTGCCTCATGAAAATTTATATTTTCTTCTAGAGTTTTAAAATTTTAGCTCTTATATTTAGGTCTACAATACATTTTAAGTTAATTTCTGTGTGTGGTGTGAGGTAGGGGTTCAGCTTTGTTCTTTTGTGTGTGGATCTCCAGTTATCTTGGCACCACCTACTGAAATGACTATTCTTTCCCCCACTGAGTTGTCTTGGCATTCTTATCAAAGATCAACTGATCACAAATATAAGGTTTTCTTTATGACTCTCAATTCTATTTCATCCATCTGTAGGTCTATTCTTATGCCAGTATTACACTTGATTGCTTAATTACTGTAGATTTGCAGTAAGTTTAAAAATTGGGATATATAAGCCCTCCAAACTTGCTGTTTTTCAAGATTATTTTGGCTATTCTGGGTCCTTGAAATTCCATATTTCTACAATGAACCGTGCAAAGAAGTCAGTACTTTTTTTTTTTTTTTCTTTTAAGTAGGCTCTATGCTCAATGTGGACCCCAATGCGGGCTTGAATTCACAACCCTGAGATCAAGACCTGAGCTGAGATCAAGAGTATGATGTTTATCCAACTGAGCCACCCAGGCACCCTGAGAAGCCAGCAAGATTTTGAAAAGCATTTTTAAAAAAGAATTTATTTATTTATTTGAGAGAGAGAGTGAGCAAAAGAGAGCATAAGCAGGGAAGCAGGGGTAGAGGGAGAGGGAGAAGTAGGCTCCCCACTGAGTAAGGAGCCAGATTCTGGACTCTATCCCAGGACCCTGGGATTGAGACCTGAGCCAAAGGCAGATGCCTGACCAACTGAGCCACCCAGGTGCCCTTGAAAGGGATTTTTAAAAGTATATCATTGCCTAAAAAAAAAAAAAAAAGGCAAAAAAGCTTTAAAAAAAGCTTTTTACTGACCAAGCAGTAGAAGCTGTGGCCCAAAGCCTGCAGAAAGGAACCAATAATGGGACATGAGAAGTTCAAGAAGGTCCTCTTACATAAAATCTTTTTTAAAAATGCTGTTCAGGGACGCCTGGGTGGCTCAGTTGGTTGGACGACTGCCTTCGGCTCAGGTCATGATCCCGGAGTCCCGGGATCGAGTCCCGCATCGGGCTCCCAGCTCCACGGGGAGTCTGCTTCTCCCTCTGACCTTCTCCTCGCTCATGCTCTCTCACTGCCTCTCTCTCAAATAAATAAATAAAATATTTTAAAAAAAAATGCTGTTCAAAATCTTGCTGGCTTCTCGGGGTGCCTGGATGGCTCAGTTGGATAAACATCATTGGAAACACAGGGTACCAAGGAACGTGGGGGTGAGTTGCAGAGTTGAAATGGGGGATGAGCTAAAAATCTATTCTCAGAGAAGTCCAACACTCCCGATGTCCCCCCAACACCCCTTCAAAGCCTGGTGACAGCTCCTCCTCAAGGCAAGAGATTAGAGATTTGCTCTTTTCTAGAGCAGTGCTCTTAAATTGTGGTTCATGAACTGGTTTAGGCCCACAGACTTTGTTACTGCCCCTAATAATATAAGCACAGAAAATACAAATAAGTGTTTAGAATTTTCATAGAAAATTAAAACTGCCTCAACATTCAAGTGAGCTCTCAGGGGAGTTTTCTTGCTGAACAGGATGTAGACCAGTTTGGATGTTTGAACTCCAGTTGGAAGTCATGTGTGGTAGGAGATATGGACTAGCCACGCACTTAGAACGACACGTGGGTTCCTGACAGATCAATTTTAAAAATTGGTCCTTCACCACAGATAGCTTGAGAAGCATCCCCTAGAGGCTGACAGACCAGTTGTATGTATAGTTAGGAGAGGGTTGAGGCTTCTAGTTAACAAACTTCATTCTCAACAATAGGATATCCAGCCTCCCTCCCACACTCATTCAAGAAAATTGTCAGGTAGGCTTACACCCTCCCCTAACACCCATCCCCAGAGAAGCGTCTAGAAGATCCTTACCAGCAAAGACTTAATGGCCCAGAGAGACTTTGAAACATTGACATTTAGAAGTCTCTTCAGATAAAAAGCTGCTTGACACCCCATCTCAATATCTCTACAGTGAAACTTCAATGGATAAGTTATACTCATGCACCTAAAGCTTAAAATAAACTTCTAAAACGTTTGTTTTGTTTTTTGAAAAGGTTTTATACTAATATGGTTCAGAATTCAAAAGATTCAAAAGGGTGCAATGAAGAGTGCCATCAGCTACTTTTTTGTTCTCTTCTGGTAAACTGTTTAGCACCTCACTCTTTAATATAAACAGGAAGTCTATATGAAAGACAGAAATCAAATTAAAGAAGTAAGAAGTGCAGAGAAAAGAATGTAGAGAGAAGAAAAGTTCAAAAAAAGGAAAAGAATCATGTCCCTGGAGACGGAAGAGAAGCTATTCCACTCATGGAAGAATGGTAGCCTATTAGAAAAAGGAATATTCAGCAAACAACAAAAGAGAACTCTGAGAATTAAAAAATATAAATATTTAAAATTCAACAAGTGGGGCGCCTGGGTGGCTCAGTGGGTTAAAGCCTCTGCCTTGGGCTCAGGTCATGATCCCAGGGTCCTGGGATCGAGCCCCGCATCGGGCTCTCTGCTCAGCAGGGAGCCTGCTTCCTCCTCTCTCTCTGCCTGCCTCTCTGTCTACTTGTGATTTCTGTCTGTCAAATAAATAAAATCTTTAAAAAAAAATAATAAAATTCAACAAGAAAAGTTAGAAAAAATAGTTTATGAAATATTCTAGAAAGTAAAACAAAGAGATAACGAGATGGCAAATTAGATACAGAAGCTAGGAAACTCAAAGGATCAGGTCAGAAGATCCAACATCCTGACAACAGGAGGTCCAGATGGAAGGAACTAAAAAAGAGGGGGGATGAAATCATTTAAGAAATAATCAAAGGGGGACGCCTGGGTGGCTCAGTTGGTTGAGCGGCTGCCTTCAGCTCGGGTCATGATTCCAGCATCCTGGGATCGAGTCCCACATCGGGCTCCTTGCTTGGCAGGAAGCCTGCTTCTCCCTCTGCCTCTGCCTGCCACTCTGTCTGCCTGTGCTCGCTCTCTCTCTCTCTCTGAAAAATAAATAAATTAAAAAAAAAAAAGAAATAATCAAAGGAGTTGTTTTTTTTTCCCCCACAACAGAAAGATATAAATTTCCAGGTCAAAAAGATCCATCAAATGCCTAGTATAATGAGTGAGGAAGGAGCCATCCCAAGACACAGCATTGTGAACTTCCAGAATACTAGAGATCAGGGAGAAGAATTTAAAAACTTCCAGACGTGAGATACAAAGGACAGAGGGTTGACATGGCATTGGGTATTACAACAGCCACTCTGGAAACTAGAATTCTATACTTGGGGAAACTATCAATCCAGTATAAAGACATTTTCAGTTATATTAATAAGTAACATTTTACTTCCTTTGCTCACTTTCTTAGGAAGTTACTGGAAGATGTGCACCACCAAACCAAGGCAGGAAATCAAGGAAGCAGAAGATGTGGAATCCACAGAACTGTGGCGAAAGCCGCCTGAACTCTAACCAGGATGGAGGGGAAAGTAAGGAAGGAAGGGATGGAGGGAGAATGAAGCAATGAAGTGGGTGCAAGGAAAAAGCAGAGGCAAGAGACCAAGGGGGTCCCCTTTGGCTCCAACTCTTCCTGAGGCACATTTTTAATCCTATACTTGGCTTTGTGGGACACTCCACTATCCTTGTAACAAACTCCTCTTCTTGATTAACTAGTTCACACTGGATTTCAGTCACTTGCAACCCAAAGAGCCTTCCTGATACCTTTGCTACTCAAGGAGTTAGAACCAGTAGCACCAACATCACGTGGAGCTTGTTAGAAATACAGATTCCCAGGCATCTCCCAGACCTACTCAACAGAAACACATCATAACAGGTTTCCCTCTGCACATTAAAGTCTGAGAAACACTGTCCTAATATATCTACTTCACAAGGTCAAGGACTGGGCATATTAGAGGTAATATGTAGAATCCCTGAGCACGTAGTAGGTGCCCTGTAAGGTATTGATTATGAAGAGGAAGAGGAAGAAGCAGGAGGAGGCAGGGGGAGGAGAAGGAAAAGGAGACGAAGAAGAGGAAGAAGAAGGAACTAGGAACACTCGGGAATGACCGTCTCAGTCCCTGGGTCCACAGTAAATGGTGGTTCTGAACCAAATTACAAAAACAGGCACACAACAGAGAAGGCAAAAGCACGTTTCTACCAGGAAACAGGTTTCAGCTCTGTTCCGGGAACCTGTCAGGTTAGTCAGTCTAGGTGTCAACATGGGAAACCAGTAAGAAAAGCCACCTCTCAGGTGTGGCAATTGACTAGGAGTGAGTGACAGACACTCAGCATCTGGGTGACGTTTGGCTGGGGAAATGCTGAGCTAACCCAGCCTTTCTCAGCAGGGCAAGCCTTTGGCCCCAGCACTCAGGAAGTGGGTCAGGAGGAAATATCCTGAGTGAGCAATGCTGAATTGCTTTTTCAGGCAGAAATCCGTGGCCCATAGGGCTGGGGGTGGATAGGGAATGGGAATGACAGGAGGTTGGGGGGCCCACTGCGGGGGCAGGGGTAGGAAATCACATCCCATTCTTGGCAGAAGCAAGGTTGCCTCTCACATAGTTTTCCTGGCTCTGGTCCTTTGGCGTTCAGCCACCTTCTTCATGCTGGGGGGCTTCCAGGGACTTTGGAATGCTGAGGAAATCTGAATGAAGCCTGGGACTGGAAAGATGTTAAGGGAGGGAGATGTGCTTGTAGAAAACCCATGTCCTATCTCAGCCATCAATGTGCTGTGGATCGAGCACGATGACTCCAGGTCCGCACCTCCCCGAGAGTTCCTGCTGATCACTGCTTCCTAATTGCCCACCAATTGTATGGGACCGAACTCGGTCCTTGGGAGTCCTTACTGGAGACGCACCACAGCCCTCAAAAAATTTACACAACAGAATCTCCAGTCCTTTAAAATAACCATGGGAATCTTATTCTATTCAGAAATAGCAAACTCCATCATTAAATGGACGTCTTTGTGAAGACTGAGTGTAGGTACCGCCTTTGCAGCCACTGTGATGGTGACCAAAGCCCAACATTTCCTGTGACGGGCAGCGAGAACATACTTACTATGTGCCAGGCACTTTTCTAAGTGTATTTTATGTATTTTAAGTGTATTATATATTTTAATTCATTTGATCCTCACCACAACCTTGCGATCTTAAATACAATGTCACTCTCCATTGTACAGATGGGAAAGCTGAGGCAGAAAGAGAGTAATCGAGGTCATGTAGTAAATGGCAGAACTGAGATTCAAACCCAGGCCGTTTGGCTCCAGGGACCCTGTTCCTTAACGGTGCATCGTACTTAGACCATGGGCGCAGGTGTCCGCAATGGCTCTCTTGCAAACAGATCCCACCTCACCCTTAAACAAGCGATCTGATTTTAGCCAGATAACTCAGAACAACATGGTGAGGGGTAAGAGCGGAGGTGTCAGAGGTCAGAGATCTGGGGTCTACTCCTGGTGCCGCCGTTTCAAAAGGAAGGCCACTTACGTGGATCGGGTGCTCAACACAGGTCAGGTACTGGGCACTTTCCATGTTTGATCTCCCCTCGCTGTCCCTCCTTGGGTTTCGGTTTCCTTACACGTCAGGTGGAACAGGTGAATTCAGTGACTTGGTCTGGACCAGACTCACTGGAGAGGTACCAGGTGCCGTGCCAGGTGCTGAAGGGCACAGACAAATGAAGTAGAGACCTTGCCTTTGCAAGGCTCCCGGGCCAATTTTCTTTCATTTTATAAATCCTCTGGAGTTGAGCAACGCAATCATTACCCCTGTTTTTGAAAATGGGGGAAATGATATTTGAACACTCAGTTCAGTCGTAGCCAGAGTGTGAGCGCAGGTCGACTCTTTGCTTGGGGCTCTCTCTGCTCCCGACCCTCCCACTTCATCCTGACGTCACTGGGACTAAAGGCTACGAAGTCCACTTTGAATTCCTAACTTCCCCCAGTCATGTGGTACCTCCGTTCCGCCTTCCCCATCCTGACAAGTGCAGACACACACACTCACATGCACACGCACATGCACACACGCTGTGCTGGACCCCTGAAAAACACAAGGTCAATGCTATGGAGTAGCTGACAGTCAGCCCCCTCTGGCAGCCCTCCTTTCTGGGGCAGAGCGCAGAGCTGAGAGTCTGAGTGCAGAGTCAGCAAAGCCGCAGCCACCATACGCATCCCGCTGACTCGGAACTGAAGCCTCTTGCCCCGTCATTACTTGACAATGGGCAGGAAGTCCTCAGCTAAAGATTAGGCCAGTCTGGTGGCAGAAAGGAAGGGGCTGGTGAGCACAACCTTCTGCTAAACGCACCCCCACCATTGCCGTGGGCTCTCCTGCAGCAGCCAGTACTGTGCCCTGCAAACAGTAGGTGCCCAGCGAGGTTTCCTGATGGATTAGCTCTTCTGAGCTGCTCCGCCCAGCACAGCTGCGGGATGGGGTTGCTAGGCAGGGGCATAATATGTGGGTCTAGTGCCTAAAGGAAATGACTTCAGCTCCATCTTGTTTAGCCAAGCTGAGCTCTGCCCAGGAGAACCGCAGCTCTGAAGATGTGTTCTTTAAAGAACTCTGTGTTAGCTCACTTCTGCAATCTGTCCCAAGAACTTCCGTTTCTATCCCCTAAATTAGGATAGGGGAAGAGGCCCGTCATCCTCATGCTTTCTCCAAGTGGTGTTAAGAGGGCAAAGGGCTTTAGATGTTGCTTAGTCTAAACTCGTCCTGTTCTGTCCTCCTCGCCATTCCCATGTCCATGCTTCCATGCCTGCCATATCTGTCCCCCAGGGCAAGAACCTCCTCCCCAGGCTAGAGTCAGGAGGGACGAAAACTACCGTGAACTTCCAGGAACCAAGGCCACTCTTGCTTGTTGTAGGAAGTTGTCCCCCAGTATCTATTTGACCTTCTCACAGAGTGGTGGGATTTTTGACCGGGCATGTGACCACCTAGCTAAAGTCAACCTTCCCCAATCTCCCTTGTGGTATGTCCACGTGATCACGTTCTAGCTAATAAGAAGTTTCAGGAGGGGCACCTGCGTGGTTCAGTCGGCTAAGCATCTGACTCTTGATTTCAGCTCAGGCCATGATCTCGGGGTCGTGAGATCGGGCCCTGAGTTGGGCTCTGGGTTCAGCAAGGAGTTTGCTTGAGATTCTCTCTCCCTCTGCCTCTGCCCCCCACCCAATAAATAAATAAGTAAAATCTTAAAAAAAAAAAAGAAAAAGAAAAGAGTTAGCAGGAACAATCATGCACTTAAAAGGAAGGCCAGTCCAGTTAGACTGGACATAATGGTGAGCCATCCTCAACTGTGTGCTTAAGACAAATATCCCGAGAGTATAGTAACAAGCTAGAAGGAGCCTGGATTCCTAACACTGGGGAGCCCCCATATTATCCCTGCAGTGTATACACTCAGACTCTTCCCACCGGAGAGAAATAAACTTCCATCTTGTCTAAGTTCTTCTTATATTGGGTCTTGACAGAGCTGCCAAACTTGTATTCTAACTAACACAACACCCTTTGGGGTGTAAGGGCCGTCACAACCTCCCCTTCTCCGAGGTTCCCCAACTCTACTCACCCAGGAGCAGCCTAGAGAGTTCTATTTATGAGAGCTTATCCTAGTGGTCTGTGAATGCCTGGCTCGTCTGGCTGCTGGCTGAGTGGACCAGGCATAGGCATCCCACCCAAGCAGGGCCAATCAGATTCTCCCTCCTGTAAATTTGCAAATGAGATTCACTATTGCCATCCAACCAGTGATGATGGCATGAAACAAGACACGCAAGGAGAAGCAGAAATGAAAGGCCAGTCAGCCTTGGAAAGGCAGAGTGAAAGGAGCTGCCTAGGTTGGTACTGGCTTCCTGGTTACTGGTTCCAGAACTTCTTTGTATGGCCTCGCTGATCACTCTGCCTATGGTTCCGAGGAGAGACTCTGACATCTTGTAATAAATTCTCCCTTTTGGTTTCAGATACTTGAGGTTCATTTCTATTACCTCTAACCGAAAGTGCCTAAGCATCTTCCGATCCTTGTAAAGACCTATGTATCCTTGCAAGCCAGGGGCCCCCTCCTCTGTGGCCCACTCCGTGGCATGCTAGTTAGATCCTTTAATCATTATAATAGAGGGATCTGAGGTGAACTAAATGGATGGTTAGGTTGATTGATCGGCTGGTTGATTGGCTAGCAGGTCAGTCTATGGACTTTCCAAGGGACTCTAAGCAGGCCTTAGTAGTATCTCAGAATTAGGGGTGAAGGGGGTCAAAAGCATCAAGCTAAGTTTGGCCACGGAAGTTTAGTGGCAGAGCCTGGACTGGGACCCTGCCTGGCCCTGGACCCCCCCAGTCTCACTCCACCTCCCCTGCCATCAAGCTGGTTGATTTTGGGGGTTTCTGACACACCAGAAACAGCTCCCCCGTGCTGATGAGCAAACTCCGTAGGACAGCTATATCAGATCTGTCTTTTCTGTGGCTCCCAGGAAGAATGCAAAATGATCTTTTTCTCTTTCTTTCTAACTCATTCTTTCTAATTCTAAGTCTCACTGTGGATTTTAAAGAATGAACATCTTCTCTTCCATGGAAGGAGTAACGAGTGTACCTCTACCATGTACCAGGTGCTTGTGACACTTTACTGCTATGCCACTGAAACCCGACCCGATACCATTTTCTAGAGAGGAAAGTGAAGTTATGAAGGACTAATCAGCTGGCCAAAGACACACAGCTGGTAGGAATGGAACTAGGGAAGGAAGGAATCCTGGCTGGTCTGGCTCAAAGCCCTGTGTCTTTTACACGACGCCATATTGCCTCCTGAAGTTTCATCTTTACAGTCCTTTTGGCCTTTCCTTTCCAGCTTTCTCCATGGGCACCTGCTTAGCAGGGCTTGATTTAGATCTGTGATTTAGATCTGTGAGGTGTGGGGCCGTGAGCCCCTGGCCCTAGTGGGGGAGGGGCAGCATGCTGGGGGAGGCCTGTGGGGCCCAGAGAGGCTTGGCAGATGGCACTCCTCTCACAGGGTGGCCTCTCATTTCCCCTCTGGGGCCCGTCCTCCCTCACTGCTGGCCTCCATCTGTTTCCCACTTGCCTCAGGCTTGTGTTGCCCTTCTCCATCCCTAGGCATTCTTTAGTGCCTGGACACTAACAGGATTCCAGCCTCCCCTCTTATCCTCCACAAAGGGAGCTCTTGGGTACCCCTCTGTGCTCCCTTCTTCAGAGAAATCCTCTAGCCTGCTCATTTTTTTTTTCCCCTCAGAGGAGGGAACAAAGGCCTCACACCTTCGGGCTCAGCCTGTCTGCTTTTCAAGCTGTGTTTGCACCCAGAGCTGAGTCTCTAGCTCCGGTTCCCAAAGGCCTGAGGGCAGGACTGTGTCTTCACATGCCGGGTGGCATGCATGGTCAGCACCCTCTAGACAACCAACAGCTGTCATGCACAGATGAGGAAGCTGCCAGGCCTGGAGAAGCTGTGGAAAACGTAAGTAAGCCTGAGGTCTTGACCTCTTCCACTTAGTGTACAAGTTCACATCCCCCACAGTGCCCGCAGAGGCCCTGCCAGGACTCCAGAAAGATTCCACAATTCCATGATCTCCCTGAAGAATCGAGGGTGCATGGTTATGTGACTGTGTACCAGGGGCCGTGCAGGGAAACCCCTGATCTGTTGTGCACTGTAGAAACAATAATCTGTAGTTAGCGATTACTTTCGGTGAAGGAGCGCTTCTCAGAGGAAAAGTGCAGGCCCCCTAGGAAGTTTCCTCAAATATCAGGGACCAGAGTAATCAATAGGAACATTTTGTATTTATCCAAAGGAGCATGATTTTTTTTTAAGATTTTATTTATTTATTTGACAGATCGCAAGTAGGCAGAGAGGCAGGCAGAGAGAGAGAGAGAGGAGGAAGCAGGCTCCCTGCTGGGCAGAGAGCCGGATGTGGGGCTCGATCCCAGGACCCTGGGATCATGACCTGAGCCAAAGGCAGGGGCTTTAACCCACTGAGCCACCCAGGCACCCCAGGAGCATGATTTTTTTAAAGGACAGACTCTACCCGTACAAAGGACATACAGCTTCCTGTCCTTTTCTCTGCTTGAAGAAATTCTACTTACTCTTTTAAGCCCAACTCAACTGGGAAGCCTTCCTCAGCCCCATAGGCTAAATTTATCTCTTTCTCAGGTCTCCCGAAGCACCTGGTTCATCCCACTCGTACAGCGTGTACCATGGGCTATCACTGAGGGCTACGTGAGAGCCCGTTGCCCCATAGGCTGCACGCCACCCCCCACCCCCAGCACCGGAAATGCGCCTCACGTGACTTCCTGTACCCATTCAGGGTCGGCCGACAGGCAAGAGAAGATCCTGTTGACTGGCAGAGAGGTGGTGCTGGCGTAGGAAGCATGTGGGACGAGAGGATGGAAGAGAAAAGTGAGGAATATTCTCTGAGAGGTTGTAGGTGGCAGGGGATTTTCTCTACTGTGAAGGGCTTCAGAAAGGAGGACTTTCAATGGGCTAATGCTCAATTGGTTAGAAAGACCTAGTGAGAATTTGTTGGGAGCGGAGGAATTTCTTGGAAGGGTAAAGGATTGATTCAAGGAAATTTCTTTCTTTCTTTCGATTTTATTTATTTATTTGAGAGAAAGGGAGAGAGAGAGAGAGAGAGAGCATGAGCAGAGGGAGGTACAGAGGGAGAGGGAGAAGTGCTCCCCGCTGAGCAGGAAGGCTGATGTGGGGATCTATCTCAGGACCCTGAGATTGTGACCCAAGCCAAAGGCAGACGTTTAACCGACTGAGCCACCCAGATGTCCCAGGAAATTTCTGAGGGTGGGAAACCAAGACCACCCTGCTATTCTGATTGGTTGCCTGGCCTAGATTGAAGAAAGGCCTACAAACAAAAAAGCTGCAAGAGCAGAGGTGGACCTCACCAGGAATAGGAGGTAGAGGAGGAAAGGGAGCGAGGCAATGGTAATAACCTGGTCATTGGGATTAACTGTCAACGTGCCCAGAATAACCAGACTGCGTACCTATAAATTACTCAGCTCTCTATGGTTTATCTCTCAAGATTTTTTTGCATTGTGCTGATTAATTATAGATGGCATGAAGGAAAAAAGGAATGTATGTAGGCTGGCGGGTCTTGATCTTGGGAGGGTAAATGTCCAAACCCTTGGGTGATAGCAGCATAAGGTTTTCAAGGGATGGAATGCCAGAAAACATCTGCATGGTGCTTTTGTCATTGCAGTGAAACACGTGATTGCTCCAGTCCGAGGGACAATGACAAGGACAGTGCTACGGGTTTCATCAGGAAAGGCACTCCCACCCCCTCTCCAAATAGGCAGGAGGCCAAGATGCCAAGAGCGGGGACTTATGAAACAGGTCTATCCACCAGCTCATAAATTAGAAGCCAGACTTCTGCGTGGTACAAGGAAACTGCAGTCATAACGATCTCCTTTCTCATACCTATAAGCTTTGTCTGAAATGGAACACGCTTCCTTACAGCAGCCATTAGGTGACCTGATTCTAGAGACAAGTGTTCCTAGTTAGGCCAATAAAGGATTGCAAATCCTTACTTTACCTTCCAGAATAAACGCTGCAAGTCTCTGGCACACGAGATGCTGAAATTGCCTGCATTTCATTAAAAGGGTGTAGTTCATTAAAAGCCTCCTCTGCTGTGGGGCTGTCCTCACGCGACCAAGGCTGTTGTGGTGGGCACTGGCACAAACTAAGAGGACATCAGCAGAAAGACCCCGGGGGAGAGCACACAGCGGTCAGAGCACAGTGTCTCTGGCTGAGGCTTTGCAGGCTTCTTCCCTCCGATGAAAGCTCTGGCCCTGGGCTGAGCCACCCTCTTGCTGATGCCCGCCTCTCTTGTTTGCACCTCCCCTGGCCTCCCAGCCCTGCATTCACAATAGCCGATGAGGCAAGTGTCCCTGCCAAAGCACCGTTTCCCTCCCTTTCTTCCTGGGCTTGTAATTAAGGGGTTCTGTGAAGCTCTCAAGCTCCTTGGGATAAAAGGACCAGTTTCTCACGGTCCCCTGAGCTCTCCAAGGTGGTTATTGCTGGTGGAGGCTCCCACGGCTGGCCAAGCGAGGCGGCTCCCACCCCAGGGCCCTCAGCCAGGCTCACAGGGTTCCCTGGCCCCTGGGCACCCTCAGCCCCATGGCGTCAGTGTGTTTTCTTTTCTCTGCTCCTTCCCCAGGATGTTCTGATTTCCTCACCTCAGCTCTCTTTGTTTAGCCACAGAGGTTAGGCAATGACTGTGGGGCAGCCGGCCCAGGGCCCGGCTTCCTGGGAAAGGGCTGCTCCGTCACAAGTTGATCTGAAGTCACTTGCTCTCCAGAGGCCTTGGTCACCCAAAGCCTGGGCCTTTGCTTCCCCGGGACCCTGAGTGCTCTTTCTCTGGGCATTGCCATTCAGAGGTCTCATGCACCTCTGTCCGCACCCGGAGCCCCGGTAGAGACGGTGTCATGCCCTTGTCAAGGGTGTGGAATCCTTGTGCATGAATCCTGGACCTGCCGCCGGCTAGCCGTGTGACCTTGATCCCACATGAAATGAGGCTCAGAATAGTTCCCCTCCTCCAGAGATGATGTGAGGATCAAATGAGAGAATTTGTCCCAAGTGCCTCAGCTTTGGTAAGCGCAGACCAAGTGGTTTCCTTTTCTGAGAAATGCTGTCGACAGGGCCCTGGATTCTGATCTATAAGTCTTCCTTGGATAGCCCAAATGAACTGCTTTTCCTGCCTGACCCGGTGCCTTTCTTGCTTTGGGGGAGCTGTACTTTCTGACCCAGCCCAGGGGACAGGCCATAAAGTGACAGGAGAGGTGTCCAATGCACAGCGGACTGACCTCTCCAGACAGGACCACACTGTAGGTATGAAGCTCTCGCTGTACCTCCTTAAGGATCACCTCATTTTCCTTGTCCAGTTGAGGGGTGATGATCTTGGTGAATTTGGGTACCATTTCCAAAGCCTCCCCTTTCTGGAGAGAATAATTACACTCTGCCACTTTCCACCAGGAGCCTCAGAGCGCAGCAGGGCATGACCTACATGATTCAGAGAGGTGGGACCGTGTGGGAGAGGTTACAGCCTGCATCTCCCTCCCACTGCGCGCTTTCATCACTGCCCTCCCCAAGGGGGAGGCCCTGGGGCTGCAGGAAGGGAGCTTGGGTCTCAAGAGGGCTCTCGCATCCTGCCTAGCTCTGAGCAGGAGCTGTGACCAGGGAATGGGGAGCTCTTTTCTCCTTTCCCTACTTCCTTTCCCACCCTCTGCCTCCCCAACAAAAATTATCAGAAGGAAGAAAAAGCAGGCTGGAAATCACCCAATATCCTCTGTCGGATCACCATCTCCTCTGCTTTCTCTGGTTCTTGCTCACAGGAAGGAATCGAATGTGTGCTGTTGTGTTCCTTTGCAAAGCACCAAGCAAACTCTTGGTTCAAAATCTCCAGAGGCAGATTTACATATAATTTGCATGTATTTTCTATATTACAGATATTGCTCCTTCACATGTTCACACTGAGTCCTATCGTGGTAAGGTAAACATCCTTAAACAGGTCTGCATTTGCTCCTGGCTTCTAGGAGCCTGTGGTTTCTCTGTAGGACACAGTACATTCATTCTCAGCTTTGTCATTCTGGTTGGATAATTTAGGTAAATCATTCCATTTACCTGGTCTGCAGAATAGGAATGATAATCCCTGTCTTTTACGTGGGGTTGTTGTGAGAATTTAAAAATGAATTGTAGGGAGGTTCCTGGCTGGCTCAGTCAGTGGAGTGTGCAGACTCTTGATCTTGGGGTTCTGAGTTCGAGCCCCACATTGGGTGTATTGATTACTTTAAAATAACATATTAAGAAAGAGAGCAATTGCTGGGTTGACTGGGTGGCTCAGTCAGTTGGGCATCCCGACTCTTCATTTCGGTTCAGGTCATGATCTCAGGGTTGTGAGATCAAGTCCTGCATCAGGCTCTGTGTTCAGTGTGGATCCCGCTTCTCCCTCTCCCTCTGCCACTCCCCCTGTCTTTCTCTCAAATAAATAAATAAATAAAATCTTTAAAAAAAAGAGAGAGATCACAGATGTAAAACCATTTCATAAACTGTAAAGAACAGATAAAAAGTTCAGATATTATTGTTATTAAAATTATTCAGTGGAAAATAGTACACTGGTAATCTGGAAGGGACAAAGCATTTCCAAAGGTAAGTAGGGGAGGCTATGATTTCTTGATTTAATGTCAAACTACCTAAAAGACCCCCTTGTTCCCTTCTGCAGTTTGCCAGGACGCTGGATGGCAGCAGTCCTGTTCTGTCAATAGGACTAGCTCAACCTATAGGAACTCCTAGCTGGGCAAGGCCAAGGTGCAGCCCTGACCACCGTGTGGTTCAAAGTCCTGTGGGAAGTCAGTGGCAGAGTGGGGGTAGAGGTTGGGGGGAAAAAGTTGAGAAGGCAGTGATGATTAAGGGCAGGAAAGGATTCAGTGATCGATGCCCAGCCCCTCCATTTTACAGATGAAGAAACTGAGGTTCAGAGAGGGGTATAGCTGGCTCAACTCCCGGGAGGCTTCAGTGAGCAGTCCTGGTTGACCCAGTGAAGGTCAGTCAGGACAGGGCCTCGTCACCTCGCCAGAGCGCTGGGCTCCACCGTGGTGGCGGGATTGGGTCAGAACCTCGATTTCCTCTTGCTTCAGACATTCTGTCTCAGTCTGCAGAGAAAAAGAGGCTCTCAGTCTCCCAGAATAGCGAAAGGCAAACACACTTAGTTAAAAGAGCCCTTAGCGGAGAAGAAAACTCACACACCTTCCTCTGATTCTTGCCTTTTTAACCCCCTGTCTGGACTCAGGTGGTTTTAAAAGTCCGAGCTGCCAAAGCCTTGAATGGCCTCTTAGAGCTCAACAAGAGCCCTGCTCAGGTGCAGAAAAACTGGTCTCATGTCTTCCAGGCCGAGCCCCTTGGGCCCCCCAAACAAAAAGATTCTCAGAAAAGGTCAGGCTTCTTTCCGATGAGGGCAGCAAAACAAATCCCAGCACTTTCAAAGGTCATGAGCCTCAGGGGAATTAGGTAGGGGGTGGGGAGCCAGCAATGCCTTTGGAGGGGAGCTGTAGCCAGAACGAATGGTCCAGGAGGGAGGAAGTTCTCAGGACCACCGCTTTCCATGTAGGAAGTACTGACAGCGTGCCAGGTGCTTGGGGGCAGGGGACACGTTTGGCCTCTGCTTTCAGGGAGCTTTGCTGGGGGACTAAGGCTCTTCCACGAGTCCAAAGAAGACAAAAGGCAGAAGCTGCGTTTAGGCCAAAGAGAAAATTCCTCCAGAAAGAATGAGACAAATCAGCGTGGATTCCTATAGTTCTGAAGAACTTCATGGACCAGGGAAATCTTCGAGTCAGCCTGGAGGCCTTAGTTGGTGAGTGGATCAGGGAGGGAGCACTTCCGGGTGGAGCACAGCCTGGGCAGAGGTGGGAACGAGCCTAGGAACTCACCCTTTCTGACCTCCTCTGTGCAGGAGCTGTGAGCTAGAATTAGGATTTTATTTTTAAAGATTTCATTTATTTATTTGAGAGAGAGAGTGAGAGAGAGCAGGAGAGGGGAGTAGGTCAGAGGGAGAAGCAGACTCCCTGCAGTGCAGGGAGCCCTATGAGGGACTCAATCCCAGGACTCCGGCATCGTGACCTGAGCCAAAGGCAGTCGCCTAACCAGCTGAGCCACCCAGGTGCCCTAGAATCAGAACTTTAAAGATCAAGTGCCTCTGTTCTCATGGATGAGCACTGTTTATGGAGTCTGCCTGGGTCCCTGGAAGATGTAGCAAAGAGGTTCCCAGTTTTGGAAGATAAGGGCTTCTGCATTACTGGGTAACTATGGCTGGCTTTAGAATGATTCCTTGAGTAAAGGGATTGAAAAATCTTTTAGTCCTAACGAGAATCCTGGGCCCAGTCAGCCTGGCGTAACAGAGTGCTGCATAGAGGTTACCCCTGTAGGCTCTGGCTTTCGGCTTGGCTTTGAATCCCATCCCCGAAGCCCTTAGGAAGTGTGTGGCATTGCCATTAACCTCTCCAAGCCTCAGTCTCCTCATCTGTCAAATGAGGATGAGAATAATACAGGGGTGTGGTAAGGACCACGTGAGGCAGGGCTTAACCCCTGGCCGGGCCCTCTGCCCATGGCAGCCATTGTGTTTGTTGCCAAGGCCTGGTGCCCCTCGGTTGACTCTCTTGTCTGATGGTTTCTCAGGTCTGCTAATCTGAAAGGAATAACGCGTCTTCCACAGGTAAGCAGGGGAGAATCTGATTGCTTGATTTAATGTCAAACCGCACGAAAGGGTACATTCTACAGTTTCCTCGGGGGGCCTGATGGCAGCAACGCGGTCCTGTCAGAGGGCCAGGGTCCTTTCTTCCCTCAGGTGCCCTTTGGAGAGGTGGCTCTCTTAGTGAGGGGAGGCTGTGGAGGTGTGGATGTGGGAGAGAAGAGTTCCAGGGCCAGTGGGAGACTGGAGGCTCTGAGAGCATTCTGTGGCCTCACAGGCCTCCTGCAAAGACCTCCAGCGGCAGTAAGGAAGGTCTCGAATGAGCTCCACCCGCTTCACTGGGAGACTCATATTTTCAGACCACAGTATCCTCATCTATAAAGCGAAGAGCTTAAATGAGACCAGTGACTCCCTCTTTGAGGGAAGAGGAGAAGGTCCTCAGAAGGTCCACAGTGAGGGGTTCCGGGATCCAGAGGCTTCCCGATCAGTGCCTATAGACGCGATAAATAATTCATCTCGCGTGTAAGTGCTGAGCTGTTTTTCAAACACACCGAGATGCTCCTGTCATTTTTAAAAAATACGTATTTAAAGGAATATCACCCCCACTGTTGCTTTTTATCAGCGTGCAGTTTCTCATTCAGGGATACCGAAAGTACAATTACAATTACCGGGAGGAATCCACAGTGTTTTAGAAGTTTTAAAGGGGTACAGGCTTGACAAGTTTGGCTTCCACTGGAACAGGTGAAGGACACACTCAATCTTGCCCAGATTGTGGCTCCTCATGTCAGCCCAACAAACAAGGCCTCCCCTTCTGGGCTCAATGCCCTTGAACAAATAGCAGTCTCTGGAACAGGTAATCCCGTGGCAGCGAAGACAAAATGAAAGAGAAGGGGAACAGGTAAGCAAGTCGTATCACTCAAGAAGAGAAGGACAGACTCTGTAAGAAAATCTGGGCCATCCTTAGGGTTCTATCAGCCTGAAGGGCTTTTTTTTTTTTTTTTTTTTTGAAGTGACCTGTCACTTCCCTGTATTCGTCACTGTTTCCCAGCGCACACATGTTTGCATCACATGGGAAATGGGAGGAGTTGGAATGTCCTCCAAATTCCCCTGACACCCAGTTCCCACCTTTATCCTCTAGAAAAAATGTGCTGTTTTGTTTTGTTTAACTTCAGGAGGTCACAGACCCTTTAAGAATGTGATAAAGGTTACAGGCCCTCGTTCCAGAAACAAAGGCAGCCATACCTATACATATATATATAATTTTTACACTCCACTTCAGTGGGTCCCCCACACCCTGAATTCACCACGGACATCTTTGGGATTTGGAGACTTCAGGTCAGGAAGTCCTGCTCTTGTGTGGGTTGCTTTCAATAAGTTTCACTTTACCTTCTCTTAGCTTTCTATAGATCGGAGTTCTACAAGTCTCATCAGACTTTTAATGGGACCTCTGCGTGTGCCATCTCCCAGTTGCTATTACAGGTTCCTTAGACTCGGGAAGACTGGTTCAGAAAAAGGCTGCGAGCTCTAAGGCAGAGTGTGGCTCATGTAGACCTCATCTCGGCACTAGCTTCCCTGGGTAGCTGGGATAAGGTGAATGGAACCACGAATGGGGCTTGGGAACAGAGACTATCTAAGAGTCAAGAATCCCTCCTGACAGGGCCATTTTTACAAGTGCCTATGTAGGAACTCTGGACCTGCAGACTTGTAGTCCTTGAAATGGAAAGCTGCTCTCATCTCTGGGAAGGATCTCCCAGCTTCCACCCCACCTGCCCCCTCTCCGTGGTAGTGCGACTGTCCTTCCACCTTCCCATCCTTTGTGCAGATGCCTTGTCTAAGGCATCCTGCTGAGGCCGGCTGCCCAGCCTGCTCCGTCCTGTGAGTCCCTGAACGAGCAAGCCAAAATCAAGGAAGATTTTTCCATTCACCTAAAATGTCATTCTGATTCTGAAAGTCCAGTGGTTTTTACACAACTTGAGCCCAAGCTCAGTTGGCCCAAGGGGGTCCAACCTTAGCCTTAGTTTGCACCTAACACTTGCTCTGGGATGACAGGGAGGGCAATACATCTGGAGGGGCTGGGTGGGAGTGGGGGTTGGGGGCAGGGAAGCAACAGGTCCACCAGTGAGAGTCCAGGCTGCTAGGCTTGGCTAGGATGCCACAGTTTGCACCAGACAAGGGAGGCAAATTCCCCAAATACCAGGATGTTGGGCAATATTTCAAAGAATGAAATTCATTGCTATTACAGCCCTTCCTCTACCCGCCACCCTGAACTCTATGTCCTGTCCTTTTCCTCTACAATGTACCATGCAAATGATCCATTGTTCTCTAGAATCTTACCCTGCCAGGTTCAATTCTATCTTGGCTTTCTAGGACTCTAAACTATAGCCCTATAACTATCTTCACAGCTTCTGTAAGGGTATGGGTACTTCGAAGGAAGACTGGCAGAGGAAGGTGCTACACATTCAAATCCTTCCACTTAATTAATTTATCCTTCGATTTAAAAAATTAATTCATCCAGGGCACCTGGGTGGCTCAGTGGGTTAGGCCTCTGCCTTCAGCTTGGGTCGTGATCTCAGGGTCCTGGGATTGAGCCCCACATCTGACTCTCTGCTTGGCAGGGAGCCTGCTTCCTTCTCTCTCTGTGCCTGCTGTTCTGCTTATTTGTGATCTCTGTCTGTCAAATAAATAAATACAATCTTTAAAAAAAATTAATTCATCCAATAAGTATTTATGGACTTCTAATTAGGTTAGGACAAGGAGGATATGGGAGACTGTTTCTAATTAAGATATAGAGGATATAAGGGACCATAAAGATGTTCTAGGTACATAAAGAAGTACTAGGATACTAGGGACTGGGATATGGGAAAATATAAGAATGAATAAGATTTGGATTCTGCTTTCAAAGAACTTGCTGTCTAGTACAGGAAAAGAGACTCATAAATAAACCATAATACATGGAAATTATATCTATATATCTTTATCTATATAGATCCCAAACTTGGTAACTGTCATGTAGCAGGTGACATTTAAACTGGACATTAAAGAACGGGTAAGAGTTGGAGACACAAACTGAGGAAAAGGCATTCTAGATGGAAGGCATGGAAAGAAACTTGGAAGCAATAGTGGTGGATCTACATGCCAAATAGCAAATAGTTCTATTTGGCAAAAATATAGGGAACAGAAGTAGAAAGAGCAAAGGCTGGAAAGCCAGGATATACTTGGCCATTGAAGACCTTGCATGTCAGGCTTTGGGTGGCTCAGTCGGTTAAGCATCCAACTCTCAGGGTTGAGATCGAGTCCTGCGTCAAGCCCCGTCTTGGGGTTTGCCCTGAGAGTGGAGTCTGCTTAAGATTCTCTCTCCCTCTGTCCCCCTCTCCCGCTTTAAAAAAAAGAAAGAAGGGACGCCTGGGTGGCTCAGTTGGTTAAGCGGCTGCCTTCGGCTCAGGTCATGATCCCAGCGTACTGGGATCGAGTCCCACATCGGGCTCCTTGCTCCGCAGGGAGCCTGCTTCTCCCTCTGCCTCTGCCTGCCACTCTGTCTGCCTGTGCTCGCTCATTCTCCCTCTCTCTCTCTGAAAATAAATAAATAAAATCTTT